>SNQJ01S0119592.1:27336-37905 GCA_010110895.2 Picea sitchensis
GGAGAAACCTGAAAATCTCGAGCACCGTCCGATCGTGGAGGAGCTGCGCGGGAGATAGCCCGTAGCACAGGCGGAGAAGAATCAAATCCCATCGGGCTTCGAGGTATCGGCATTCGGGAACTGACGAGGCGAGGATTCACCCTTCGTAGAATCGTGAATCGCGATTCCCCGAATGGATCTGAGCCATTGATCCAGACAAGGACACGTGGCGCAAGATCCCAGAGTATCGGGGTTCGGTGTTCGACGTTACCGGAGGCAAGGGTTCAATCCCTTTGAGATCACGACCGACGATTCCCCGAATCAACTGGAGCCGTCGATCTTCAGGAGGACACGTGGCTACAGATCCTGAGAAGTCGGGATTCGGGGTTTTGCAAGGTCTGTGACCTGGTGCACCAGAAACAACGATTTCCCGAATCACGATTTCCCGACAGGGTTAGTGGGAGACAGATGTCGAGGGATTAGATCTCCCCATGGGATGTTGACAGGTGGCATCGGGGTTCGGCATTCGGAGAATGGCGAGGTGAGAGTTTTATGCCTCGTGAAATCGCGAATAGCAATTTCCCGAATTAACGGGAGTCGTTGATCACCAGAGGGACGCGCGACATCAGATCCCAGAGATCGGGACATCGGAGTTTGGGGTTCCCATCAGCAAAGAAAACTTGCATCGTGGGTTCGTGATCCACAAAATCTCGAAGGTACGTGGCGAGTGGGACCACATGTGTTAGTGGAATCCACGTGGCGTTGGAGCGGGAGTCGGAGATCGGGACTTGGTGGTCCTGTGAAACGGGGCTGCGGAAACCGCGAACTCCCGATCGACGATTTCTCGAGGTCACAGGTGTGTGGGGTCCAAGTGACGGCAGCGAGGACACGAGCCATCGGAGTTCGGGGTTTGGTATTGCAAGAAAAACTCGACATCACAATTGCCGATTTCCCGATAGGGAAATTTCCGAATATAAGTTGTTGACAGTTGACTATTCAGAGTTCGGGGTTCGGAGGTTAGAGCTGTCAGTGGATTGTGTTCGCGTGACCTGCGAGTCCCCGAGTCACGATATCCCGTTTTCCGAAGGAGTTTTTGTGGGTGACTCGTGACTCCCGAGGGGAGTGGGAAGAGCTTAGACTCTTCGGGCCCGTGTGCGAATAAGGTCCTGGTGGAGCGGCCTGCTCGGTGAGGGGTAGGTTGCGTCACAAGTTTTAAGTTTGCATTATCCTTTCTTCATTTTTCTTTCAGGTTCTACATTAATGTATATACAATGTATTTGTGTCATAGTTGTGATGAAAAATCCTTCTTTTTCGTTGATTGCTTAATCAACACCATACAAATACTCCCTTGCAATACTAGATGTAGGGATGTGTGTACTATCGAATGAATTTTAAAAGGAACAAGGAATGGAAATTGTACTAGGACTAGACATGGGAAACAATGACCTTTGAATGGGGCCAACGTTGAACTTTTTTCAAATTGTTTCTGTATGCATTGAAATTTGACATGGATATACTATTCTCATGCCTTAACGATATGGGAGGGTTTTTGGACTCAAATTTGACTCACACACCCACTTTATTCCATCATCAATTCATCATGTAAACCATAAACCGTATTTTCCATATGTTCTAGTAGATATGTTAATGATTCCTAATTTCATATTTGTATTTGACTCAAGATAGAGCTATATTGAAAAGTATCAAATTTAAATTTCAAGTTGATAAACCAAATATGAAATGAATCCAAGCAACATTTGATATCGTCGCAACGATCAATGTAAATAATCTTGCGACGAATTAGCTATACTATCGATGAAAATATTTCATTGATAGTATAGCTAATTCATCGCAAGTATGTGTCTTTGAATGGTGTTACATAGTTTTCAAGGAGTGTAGGGATTATATGGTGCAATGTAGTGTAGTCTATAAGAACAATCTCTATGCCAAACCTCAAAATGGATAGTACGATATCTTGTTCATAAGAAAAATATTATTTCTATGTTTCCTTTATGGTGGCTCAAGCCGTCACACATTATGCATGACAATGAAATGTACCAATTTGACTATTGAATGATAATATTATGTCACATGAAATTCTGAATTGAGTTAGGTTGCAAATGAACTTTGACAAGCCCTTATGGCCCAAGCATCATTTGATTGGTAGGATATTGATAACTTTCAAGACTCTTATCTTTGCAAGGAATGTTTCTTTGGAATCATATTTGTAGCTTTCAATATTATTATCTCTTATATCTTAGCACATGATGACCGTTAGGAACAATTTGAAAAAAAAACAAGAAAAATACAATTTTTAAAAGGTAAAATCCGAGCAAAATGAGAACTAATATGCCTTACCTTTAAACATAGAACATACACATACCTTATAATCCACCTTAATAGTTACATAACATTAATGTAAAACATCCTTAAAACTAGAAATTGTACATGTTCAAATAGGTTTCCACTAACACTCTTATAAACCAAACCCTTATGTAATTGTTAATATATAACCTCTAACATTTATAATCCTCTTAAGATTATAAACCCTAATATAACCTCCCTATCCCCTACCATCTATAATCTCAATAACCCCCATCCCATTAACAACTAATAGAACCGTTGGTATCTATAAATACATCTAATCTCTAATCCTTACACCTCTTATTGCATCTAACTAAAATAACACTTGATTCCCATACCATTTAATCCATAACCCTATAACCCATCTCATTCCTAACCCATATGATTCCCAACACAAATAACCACTTCCAAAGTACATTATAACCCATAAAATAATACATAACCACTACAAATACTAATCCCTAAAAATTTATATAACTCCTATAAAAGTTAATCCATAAACATTATAAACCTCAACTGGACACACCCCATAGTAGGTCATGACATGCTTAGTATTGATGTCTATGCTTGATGATATATTAGTCTATAATCAAGTTTTGGTATATTAATTAAGGTATTACCTTAAGACACCTAACACCTAACTATTATAAATCAATCACACCTAAACCCTAATAAAACCCATCACTTGTATAACCTTTATACCATTATAATTCATAACCACTATCCTCCATAACTTAACCGTTGTAACCCCTTACCTCCAACATGCATCAATGTTAATTATTAACTCATATAACACACTCATAGGCTTGCAACCAACCCATACAATGGACTCATGTGATGGCTGGAGCACTAGTCATTCAAGGCTCTTGATCTCAACAATATTCAATAATATCTTGAGGCACCACTTGTTTTCCTTCCTCGACCATGGTCAATATCCTATGATGTATAATCAGTGGAAAAAACCTCCTAATGGAGTCCATATATTCCAACTCTGATGGTAAAAACCCTTAGCTTCTATAGCTTGTTTTATGGTAATGTGCAGGTGTTGTTCATGGTGATTGATCCTAAGAAGTGATGTTTAGGGAATAAGGTCCAAGTGTTTTCCTCCCGACCTAACCATGGTATTTGGTATCAAGAAGGTCTAGTTAGGGCTTAAGATGCTTCTTTCCCCCTTAACCTTCATGTTAAGCCCTCAAGACCCATTTCTATTGTACAAAACCTACTCATGGAACCATTATATCCTTCTTTGGATTCTAAAGAACACGAACTACAACCCTGAGAACCATTCCTAATGGGGGGTCTAACACATTTTTATTTAGGACATATGTTTTTTTTTTATAATGGTACTTGTATCCCTCAAATAGTCCAAAAATAACCTACAAGTGTCCTATTTGATGGCTCAAGGACTCGGCCAACACTATATCCTAAGAAGTTGTGTGGGTTGTAGTTATTGTTCATAGAAGTTAAGCCTAAGAATGTTCACTTAGGTAACAAGTACTCCCTTGTTTCCCTCCCTTGACCTTCGTTAGACCTTGACACCCATTATTGGTTAAAAAATAACTTACTCATGGTTCCCAAATTCCACTTTGAGGTGAATGATATGTTACATAGGTCATATGTGGTGGTTCGACTACTTGTTTATGGTTATTGAGCTTGAGAAGCAATGTTTAGGGTTGAAGACTCTTGTTTCCTTTCATCAACTATAGTCATGAACTTAATATCCATCCATGATGATCAAGAAGATCTCATATTGTCACTGATATTCAACTAAAGGGATGCCAAATAATCCTTAGAGAGGACTCGTGTCATGCTTTTTAGGTGTTGTTGGTTCATGAGCTCGAGAAGGTTTAGTAAGGGCTTTAGGCCATTGTTTCCAACTTTCCATGTTTATGCCTCTACACCCATTTTCAATGTACAAAACCAAATCATGATGCCTATATCCCTCTTAAAGGACAATTAAGTTATGTTATGTTGGTTTGAGGACTTGTTCAAGGCTCTTGATGACAACTTGTTCACCCATCCATGGTGTTGTATGGAGACCCGATGACTTGTTCATGGTGCTTGAGCTAGATATGGAATAGAAATTGCATTGATTTCATCTTATGATTTTTTTTATGGTTCTATATAAATAATTTAGGACCTATATGTCATATTCTAGGGACCAATGGCCATGCACAAGGCTACAAATTAACCACAAAACATGCCCTCTATAGGAGGTCAATATCGTTAGAGTGGGATATGGGTTCCGTTAGAAGGTTTTTTGAATGAGAGGTGGGTCTCATACCATGGTTCGGGCAATAAATCTAGGGAATTATTCCCTAAATTAATATTATTGATCTAATGTGCCACAATCAAGGCCTTAAACCACAACATAGAACATTTAAAGTGGAACTTTGGCATACAAGTGGACTATAGTCATGAAACTAAGACCCATCCATGATGATAAAGAAGACCTCATAATGTCACCCATATTCAACTAATTTGATGCCAAAGACTCCCTACAGAGGAATCATGTCATTATTTTTAGGTGTTGTCGATGGTGGTTCATGAGCTTGAGAAGGTTTAGTTAGGGCTTTAGTCCATTGTTTCCAACTTTCCATGTTTATGAATCTACACCCATTTTCAATGTACAAAACCTAGTCATGATGCCTATATCCCTCTTAAAGGCCAATAAAGTTATGTTATGTTGGTTTGAGGACTTTTTCAAGGCTCTTTGTGACAACTTGTTCACCTATCCATGGTATTGTGTGGTGACCTGAGGACTTGTTCATGGTGCTTGAGCTAGATATGGAATAGAAATTGCATTGATTTCATCTTATGAATTTTTTTACGGTTCTATATAAATAATTTAGGACCTAGATGTCATATTATATGGACCAATGGCCATGCACAAGGCTACAAATTAACCACAAAACATTCCCTGTATAGGAGGTCAATATTGTTAGAGTGGGATATGGGCTCCATTAGAAGGATTTTTACATCACAGGTAGGTTTCATACCATGGTCCAGGGGATATATCTAGGTAATTATTCCCTAAATTAATATTATTGATCTAATGTGCCAAAATCAAGGTCTTAAACCACAACATAGACCCTTTAAAGTGGAACTTTGTCATACAAGTCGACTATAGTTATGAACCTAAGACCCATCCATGATGATCAAGAAGACCTCATAATGTCACCCATATTCAACTAATTGGATGCCAAAGACTTCGTAGAGAGGACTCATGTCATGGTTTTTAGGTGTTGTCGATGGTCGTTCAAGAACTCAAGAAGGTTTAATTAGGGCTTTAGGCCATTGTTTCCAACTTGCCCTGTTTATGCCTCTACACCGATTTTAAATGTATAAAACTTAATCATGATTCTTATATCCATCTTAAAGGTCAATTAAGTTATGTTATGTTGGTTTGAGGACTTGTTAAAGGATCTTGATGAAAACTTGGTCACCCATCCATGGTCTGGTGTGATGACCTGAGGAATTTTTCATGGTGATTGAGCTAGATATGGAATATAAATTGCATTTATTTCATCTTATGATTTTTTTTGTGGTTCTATATAAATAATTTAGGACCTAGATGCCATATTCTAGGGACCAATGGCCATGCACAAGGCTACATATTAACTGCAAAACATGCCCTCTATAGGAGGTCAATATCATTAAAGTGGGATATGGGTTCCATTAGAAGGTTTTTTACATCATAGGTAGGTTTCATACCATGGTTCGGGGGAGAAATCTAGGGAATTATTCCACAAATTAATATTATTGATCTAATGTGCCACAATCAAGGCCTTAAACAACAACATAGACCCTTTAAAGTGGACCTTTGTCATACAAGTGGACTATAGTCATGAACCTAAGACCCATACACAATGATCAAGAAGACCTCATAATGTCACCCATATTCAACTAATTGGATGCCAAAGACTCCCTAGAGAGGACTCATGTCATGGTTTTTAGGTGTTGTCGATGGTGGTTCATGAACTCGAGAAGGTTTAATTAGGGCTTTAGGCCATTGTTTCCAACTTGCCATGTTTATGCCTCTACACCCATTTTAAATGTACAAAACCTAATCATGATGCTTATATCCCTCTTAAAGGCCAATTAAGTTATGTTATGTTTGTTTCAAGACTTGTTCAAGGATCTTGATGAAAACATGGTCACCCATCCATGGTCTTGTGTGGTGACCTGAGGACTTTTTCATGGTGCTTGAGATAGATATGGAATATAAATTGTATTTATTTCATCTTATGATTTTTTTGTGGTTATATATAAATAATTTAGGACCTAGATGCCATATTCGAGGGACCAATGGCCATGCACAAGGCTACAAATTAACCACAAAACATTCCCTCTATTAGAGGTCAATATCCTTAGACTGGGATATGGGTTCCATTAGAAGGTATTTTGCATGAAAGGTGGGTATCATACCATGGTCCAGGGAAGAAATATAGGGAATTATTCCTTAAATTAATATTATTGATCTAATGTGCCACAATCAAGGCCTTAATCCACAACATAGACCCTTTAAAGTGGACCTTTGGCATACAAGTGGACTATAGTCATGAACCTAAGACCCATCCATGATGATCAAGAAGACCTCATAATGTCACCCATATTCAACTATTTGGATGCCAAAGACTCCCTAGAGAGGACTCATGTCATGGTTTTTAGGTGTTTTCGATGGTGGTTCGTGAGCTCGAGAAGGTTTATTTAGGGCTTTAGGCCATTGTTTCCAAATTGCCATGTTTATGCCTCTACACCCATTTTAAATATACAAAACCTAATCATGCTGCCTATATCCCTCTTAAAGGCCAATTAAGTTATGTTATGTTGGTTTGAGGACTTGTTCAAGGATCTTTATGACAACTTTTTCACCCATCCATTGTCTTGTGCGGTGACCCAAGGACTTGTTCATGGTTCTTGAGCTAGATATGATATGTTTGGGGCTTGATTTGTTGTTTCCATCCCTTTACCATGCAGGTTAAGAGATTGAGGCTTGTTTCCCTACAAAAACCATGGTCAAGCCCATGAGACCCATATGTATATAGTATGCAAAACATATAAAATGTGATGGTCTAGGTGTTGTTCATGGCACATGATATTGAGAAGGTTCAATTATGGCTTAAGTCCTTTACTCCCTCCTTAACCATTTTTAGGTGTTAAGACCCTTATCTAGGGAACAAAACCTACTCATGGCACCTATGTCCTACATATTGGAGGCTTTCAAGGAAGCCTTAAAAATGAGTGATGTGTTGGTTAAGGCCTCTCTACCCATCCTTATTGCAAAAAACCTCCTAATGGTGTCCTTATCCAACTTTGATGCTAAGGACCCCCTAGAGAGGATTTGTGTTGTGGTTTCTAGGTATTGTTCATGATGAATGAGACTAATAACTATCATTTAGGGCCCTCATATCCCTTGACATTGGTTATACCTTAATACTAATTATTGGTTCATGTATGGGTTATTTTCCCATCTTTCCACCTAAGTTTCATAGTTTTTATAGTGATAATTACTAAAATAAATTACCCCTTCATAAAAAAATCAAAGAGTAAATATATATTCTTAATACAACTTAAAAAAACAGATACTAAAATCCTTCAATTCAAATAACTATTGCTTATTTTTTTATATCTACTCTACTCAATATGAAAATGTAGAAATAACCTTTGATTTCACCCATATGCTTTGAGGTTGTTGTTCCAGAGTTTACCTCAAGGCCTGGGAGTATAGAGTCTAGGCATCCGAAAAAAGGGTCTATGATGTAAAGAAGAGGAAAACAACTCTTTAAAAGGAAAAGGAGCTATGGTTTATTCCTGAGTTGTCTTTGTCTAGCTTCCAATTGTTCCTGGACAGTGATGTCCTGCTCAATGGCTACCCATGAATGTTCAAGTTCAACCCGGGTGGTGGTAGTTTTTAAAATAGTGTTGAAAATACTTAAGGCGATACTGGTCTGATCTGTAAGACCGTGTTCAATATTGGGCTATCTCGTAACTTGTATAGTCATGGAGGAGGAAATTTTTGAGGATTGGTTGTTTTTTAGGTTGCTCCTTCTTTTTTAGATTATATAAGAAAAATTCTTGAATTTTGAATTTACAGTGTAGCAACATCAAAGGTCATTTCCCGTATCTAAGTTAAACATGAAAACCATGTGTGGAATGAAATAAAACATAAAGCTGTGGAACAATGTGAGGCTTCAATTAAGGAAGAATCTCACATTATGACAGAAGAAGAAAATAGACAAGGAATAAACTTTAATGAAGCATCAGATGTAAAAATCTAAGTCATTCAAAGGTCTTGTAAGTTTTGATAGCCTATACAGAGGAAAAACTGTAAATGATTAGATCACTAAAAAGATTCAATCACCACAGTAGAGGTTGTACTAAGTTACAGCTACGCATTAATCAAAGATAGATAAAAAATGAAGTTAAATATGAAATAAAAGAAGAGCACATAACTCAAAATTGACGGGTTTTGGAATCTCCAACTTGCATTTGTATTAATTTTGGCAAAAAATGAAGAACTTCTCTGCTACAATTGGCCAAAAAGAAGCCCTCGATATATCTTTCAAAATTATATTTATACAAGAAAATCATCAACCCTAGATGGTTGGTAGTCTCCTAATCTCCTCCGTGCTAACAGTTACAAAATATAGAATTTGAAACGTTTTTCTCGATCACTTTTTATTTTCTAACAATTGGACAAAAACGAGCATACATGCGTTATTTCATCATTTATTTGAAGTGCTTCCTTCGCTCGGCCCAACACACTCGACACACCTGCCAAGAAACTGGGCCAAAATTATGGAAGGTTCTATCGTATCCTTTGGTTCAAACACATACAACTTTCTCTGAATTTGGGGTAGCCTGTCTTCAATATTTACCTTTTCAATCTTTGTCAACTGCAACTATATATTTGGCTTTATTAACCACTTATCCATTTGGGCAATGTTAAGATGCTTCAATTGTGAGATATCCTTCATTCCATATCTCCTTGATATGCAGTTGGTGCCTCACAACATTGATCTGTCCTAATAGCCTAGGAAAATAGCCTTCATCAATGCCCAGTGTTTTTGTATCTAGCTGATCAAACACTTCTTCACATTCTTTCTTAACTTCTCTTTCCATTTTCCTGCTTTCGGAAATATTGGTCTCCCATGTTTTCAATATGATATCTCCTTTGATATGTTCTTCTACAGTCATCTTTGGAATCATTGGCACTTCCTCTCTAGCCAAAAACGTATTGCCTTTTGAAAATCAATGCAAGTTGTTGTAGTCTCTTTCTCCTTGAAAGCAATGCTATCCAGTGAGTGGCTTATTTCTAGGAAATAGTTTTGAACGGTTTCTATCTTAGAAAGCATGTTTTGTTGTTCTGCTTGAAACTTCTCATGCACCTCTAGTGCTTGGGCTTGAAATGCTTTTATATTCACAACTTTTCCTTCAATAGACTTCAACTCAGCCTGTATCTTTCTCACTAATTCCTCTTGTCGAATAACTTGTACTATACTCATTTTCATCTGCTTGTTTGCTTCATCTAAACTATTTTTCAACAATTACATTTCCTGTTTGTCAGTAGTCTTGGAATTTTCAACTCTTTGGTTTACCTCCTCTCGAATATTATTTTCCATGTGCCTTATCTGGTCCTGCAACTGAGCTATCATTTGATTTTTCTGCTTTAGCCTTGTTTTCAGAGAGTCAAATGAAAATAAATTGGCAGTTGCCAAAGCTCCCATAGATCCTGCTACTTCTGTGGTGAAGTATTCCTCTTCTATGTTTTTCCCATCTATGAGCACTCTGTGTTTCTTCACCATTGTGCCTTCCCTCATATGCATTTCCTGTTTTAATACTACCCTCCTCTTCTTACTGAAAAGGTAGTCAGAGGCGGGTATCTCTTCTCTAGAGATAGGAGTAAGGTCACTTGCATACATGACTTGCATATGGGGGATCCCAAGAGTTGACTGTATAATATTTAATGATGCAATAGGGATGCCCAATTTTGAAGATTGATTTGTTGAAATTACTAGGACAACTGAGAGGGGGGCGGTGAATCAGTTGTTACTGTTCTTAAACAATTTTAGTCTATTAAACAATTCTTAAAATTTCTTCAAGTGATCATCAATATCATACAACATATGAACAGAATAAATAACGAGTATCAGTCAACCATAAGATATATGCAGAGACAGATTTTTCACGAGGAAACCCATAAAGGGAGAAAACCTCTTCTTC
>SNQJ01S0119593.1:3175-17838 GCA_010110895.2 Picea sitchensis
GATACAGCGTGGGACATAATCGTCACATATCAAAGCTCGAACAGAACTCTCCATGGCCTGGGGCGCCTCCATGCAGGGCAAGTCTCCAATGGTCGGGTCCTCTTCCACTATGCAAGTGGACGGCGCGACCTCGGGCTCGGCATCCCTAACCTTACTCAATTTAGAAATCGAACCTTCCCTGCTGCCTCCAGCCTTTTGCTCAGCAATGATGTCGAGCAGCTTTTGCCGCTCTTCTCGCGTTTTTTTACGAAGAATTGAGGATGCCAAAGAGAGAGCACAATCCATCTGCTTCTTCCTGCGACTCTGCGCCCTGTGGGCGTCCCAAGCCGAGCCCCGACGGGACCTGGCACGCTCTCGAACCATTGAAACAGAGTAAAAACCGCCAATACAGAGCCAGAACCGCGCAAGACGGGAAGTCTTAAACAAGAGCAGCAGCAAGTGCAAGTCCCTAACAAACCGTCTCAGACAAGGAGCCGCAGCAAGAGCAAATTCATAACAGTCCGAGAACAAAGAGCCCTAGGAGGCCTCACCAAAGTGCATTGCATAAATGACGAACGGTCGAGCGAGTGCCATAACAAATGCTCTCTGTCCGGGCGCATAATCAAGCACATAACTAGGCTTCATTAGAATCTGTCCTTCCGGATCCATGATCTGTTTGAGCTCGCGGGAGAAATAAATGGTCGCGCGAGGGAGCTTCGCCGTCGTATGAACCCTGCGATGGCCAGCCCCCAGCGTTAATGCTAATGCGTGGGTGGCTGCCATCCACAGTTAAACCTGCACTTAAAGCGTCTCTTAGTGCTTGTCCATGTGTCATTGACCCTGTATGTCGTGTCACCCCATCCGGGGATTTTATAATTAAATTTAGTTGACTAATACATTATGAATTATTATAGATTTTATAAATTTAAATCAAGAAAACTAGTATCTTAATGTTATGAATAATACATTATGATAATTGACTAATACATTATGAATTATTATATATTTTATAAATTTAAATCAAGAAAACTAGTATCTTAATTTTATGAATAATACATTATGATAATTGACTAATACATTATGAATTATTATATATTTTATAAATTTAAATTAAGAAAACTAGTATTTAATTTTATGAATTATTATAAATTTTATAGATTTAAATCAAGAAAACTAGTATCTTAATTTGGTAGAGCAACTTGATTGTAAATATAATTTCCTAATATATTATCAATTATTATAGATTTTACAGATTTAACCATGAAAACTAGTATCTTAATTTGGTAGAGTTTGATTGTGATTTAAATAACCTAAAAATCTCAAATTCCATCATTAAACGTTTAGAGTTTGTTCGGTGGAAAGGCATATACCTATTGGAGATGGGCACAATTAATGATCTTTTAATCTTAAATTCTAATATGAGGGTCATGCATTGAAGATGTTAGGCATAATCTTAATAGTCCTCCAAAATTAATGAATCAGATTTATTGTTGATAACTTCTTTGCATTTATAAATGCACCTGTTAACATGTTTACTTTTTAACATTTATCTAATCATATTAAGAAATCACTGTAACATCGTATGATTGTCACGCTTAAATGATTAACTTTTGGAATTCTTCAACTGTCCGTACTTAGCTGGGATGTGGAGAATTTATTTTTTGTGTGAAATTTAGCCACTATTTGTGTGATGGCTGAAAAGTTCACAGTTTCTTCATGCATGGGCCTGGCGTTTTCACTGGTTTTTTTTTAAGGCGAGAGTTTTTTTTTTTTATCGCCGGCATTCCCCAGCCGCGAGTTAGCGGCTGTGATAGTTCAACTACTATTAGAGATTTGGTAGAGCTGGCACAGCCACCTGACGCGTGGCTGGTGAACGCCGATAGGTATTGGCTGCTCACTGTTTTTCTCCCTGCATTAAATTTGTTCCTCGGATCAAACCAGTCTCAATACTTTCTCCATAGGACTGTAGCGGCATGTTAAAAAATGTGATTTCAGCTGTGCATTAGCTTTTGCTAATACAAGGTTGCTGAAGATAGTTCCAAACACAAAAGACAATGTCTCAAAGTGAAAATAATTCCATAACTTCAAATATTTTATCAATATCTTAAAACAATTCCGAAATTGCACTCATTGAACATGAAAATACCTGAATCCAGAGCAGTTCGAATTATTGTAAAAGACAGTTCTATTTGTTTCTGTAACTCTGAGGTTTCAACCAACCGAAGTCAATGCTTACTGGAAAAGTTTCGACATTTTGGAGTGACTCGATCACTAAGACTGTCCATTAAACCCTCATCGTGACTATTGATATGAGCGAAATTAGTCTACCTGTACTATGTAATCCTAAACCTAATCGACGAGAGCACCTTTTACATCATCTGTTGTTTTATCTTCCATCGATCTGGTTAATGAATGCAATAGTCATGCAAAATTAAGAAAAACATTCTATCAAAACATAAATGGAAAACAAATTTGAGCAAATTTACTCAAAGAAAAAATATTACACATAGATGGAAAACATATTACACAGATGGAAAACAAATTTGAGCAAATTTACTCAAAGAACAAATATTACAGATTCTCCCTCGAAGAAAAGCGTCTAAAATTCAAGGGTAAAGCACATGACAATTTTACAGGCATTTAAAACGCAAGGGAAAAGCACATGAAATTTTTACAGGCCAAGGTGTTGGGAAATCGATCTATAGGTTTAACCTAAAACGTCTCCATGCAAATACTTGGCAGAAAGCAACCCATCGAGGATGGTGAGGAATTGGAAACGCCAGCGAACGTGGTCCTTCTGGAATACGGGAGGAAACGGTGTAGAGTAAAGCTACGGGACGGTGAAGGAAGTGGAGAGAAACAAACGGGGAGGGATAAGTGGAAAGTAACAACAATTATAATTTTCAGATTTTAAACCACACGAACTTTAAACCATAGAATGTGGATCATTGATCTAATGAAGATTACTAAGAATATCCCACACTAATGTATCTCGTCCATCGATTAAACATTATTAATTAAAAAAATTATAAATCTGCCACCCCCTTTCCGATTTAGGGAGGCCTATCGGCTTAAAAATATGCGTAAATATCGGCTTAAAAATATGCGTAAATACCGTGTATTCAGCGCTCTGCACAGTGAAAAAAAGCTATGTAATATAAAATACAAACATTAAACAACAGTTAATGCAAACCTTTCATGTGTATATTGCCATACACCAGATAATAGTTAATGTAAACCTTGCCGTTATGGCTGCCTCTTACAATATGATTAAATTGTCCTTCTCATTGCAAAAACTGCTCTTCTTTCTTGGCTTTTCCTGTCAGTAGCATGCCTGCCCTCCATCGTCTGCAAAGCTGGTCCACATTTCTCTCACACCGCACACTGTAATTTGGGACATCTGGACATATCAAGCCTGTCCAACCACGTACAATTATCAACACCTTCCACCTCTTTTAAACTCAGAGCAACAATAAACATGTAGCCGGTAGCCGTTGAAGCTTTGTACGCTGCTAGTGCTCCAACCCCCGTATGCTTTTCAACTTCACACATCGGACTGCACACAAATCCTCCGAAGATGTCAATATTTCCATACTTGGCAGGACTTCTAACTCAGAGCACCCTTCAACATTTAGCCATTGAAGCTTTGTGCACTGCTCCAACCCCACTATGCTTTTCAACTTCACACATCCGACTGCCCACAACAACTCCAAAGATGTCAATGATTCCATACTTGGCAGGACTTCTAACTCAGAGCACCTTTCAACATTTAGCCGTTGAAGCTTTGTGCACTTTTCCAACCCCGGTATCCTTTTCAACTTCACACATCCGGCTGCCCACAACTCCTCCAAAGATGTCAATGTTTCCATACTTGGCAGCACTTCTAACTCAGAGCACCCTTCAACATTCAGCCGTTGAAGCTTTGTGCACTGCTCCAACCCCCGTATTCTTTTCAACTTCACACATCCGGCTGCCCACAACTCCTTCAAAGTCGTGAATGTTTCCATACTTGGCAGGACTTCTAACTCAGAGCACCCTTCAACATCTAGCCATTGAAGCTTTGTGCACTGCTCCAACCCCCGTATGCTTTTCAACTTCACACATCCGCCTGCGCTCAACTCCAAAGATATCAATGTTTCCATACTTGGCAGGACCTCTAACTCAGAGCACCCTTCAACATATAGCCGTTGAAGCTTTGTGCACTGCTCCAACCTCCTTATGCTTTTCAACTTCACACATCCGGCTGCCCACAACTCTTCCAAAGATATCAATGTTTCCTTACTTGGCAGGATTTCTAACTCAGAGCACCCTTCAACATTTAGCCATTGGCGCTTTGTAAACTGCTCCAGACCCCGTATGCTTTTCAACTTCAGACATCCGACTGCCCTCAACTCCTCCAAAGATGTCAATGTTTCCATACTTGGCAGGACTTCTAACTCAGAGGCTAGAGCACCCTTCAACATATAGCCGTTGAAGCTTTGTGCACTGCTCCAACCCCAGTATGCTTTTCAACTTCACACATCCAGCAGCCCACAACCCCTCCAAAGATGTCAATGTTTCCATACTTGGCAGGATTTCTAACTCAGAGCACCCTTCAACTTTTATCCGTTGAAGCTTTATGGACTGCTCCAACCCCCGTATGCTTTTCAACTTGACACATCCGATTGCCCTCAAGCGCTCCAAAGATGTCCATGTTTCCATACATGGCAGGACTTCTAACTCCGAGCACCCTTTAATATTCAGCCGTTGAAGCGTTGTGCACTGCTCCAACCCCCGTATGCTTTTCAACTTCACACATCCGACTGCCCTCAACACCTCCAAAGATGTCAATGTTTCCATACTTGGAAGCTCTTCTAACTCAGAGCACCCACTAAAAACTAGGCACCGAAGCCTTGTATATTGCCCCAACCCGGGTATGCTCTTCAGTTTCACACACCTGTTTATTATCAACTCTTCCAAAAACGCTGCCTGCAAAATGTTCGCGGTTCAACCACAAGAAAGATATTAGAAAACCATTCGCGGTNGGCACCGAAGCCTTGTATATTGCCCCAACCCGGGTATGCTCTTCAGTTTCACACACCTGTTTATTATCAACTCTTCCAAAAACGCTGCCTGCAAAATGTTCGCGGTTCAACCACAAGAAAGATATTAGAAAACCATTCGCGGTTCAATCTCCGAAAAAAAGGTTCGAACTCGATTGAAAATTGTGGTGCGGCATTAATATCGATTAAACATACCAAGATAACAAATTTCTAATTACCTGTGATTCGCTTTCGCTTTCCCACAATGTATTTAAATTGCTGTCGGTCACTTCTAGATGCGCTAAATTCTTCACTGGAATCCAGGAAGGCAGGGAAGAGTATGGACACTTTCTCCAACGTAGCCATAAGATATCTGGTGACTCCACCCTCTCCAAAATGCGCTCCAAGACATCATCTTCAGTATCAAGAATTTGCAACCTCATCGTGCCAATACGGTCCCATACATAATAACTATATTCATTATATTCACTAAGATCCATCCTAAGTCCCCGCACAGTTATTACCTGACCATTCTTGAAAAACGATCGTTAACACAGATGATAAATTAAAAAGCTAGTTATTCTTGGAAAACGATGATGAATTACAGAATTGATCGAAAACTTTTACTGAATAATCTATAAAGGATTGAATGAATTAAGGAATCGATCCCATACTTTTATTGAGCAATCTATAAAAGGATTGAATCACTGAACACTTACAGATGATTGTTTTAACGAATCATCAACGACGTTCTGTGTCCAACGTCAAAGACGAAACGGTTTAACGAATCATCAACGACGTTCTGTGTCCAACGTCAAAGACGAAACGGCCAAGATTTCTCAGCAACATCTCCTCCCAGATCTCTTAGGTGCTCATGCATATGCACCACATTTCGACTGTCCACTTCCACAAGACATCTGTCCTGTAGATTTTTAAATCCCCGCCTTCCGTTCCAGCCTGATCTGTTCCATATGCTTATCGCCGTATCCCTGTTTTGTCCTCGGAGAAAACATGCAATGTCCAAGAATATCTGTTGTTCCTCATTACCGAGGGCATCATAACTAAGTTTAAGACTTTCCTTTACCTTAGTGGGAAGCCTCTCCAACTCGTCTTCCCACTCTGACATCTCTTTTCCATAAAGATGTGCCCCAAATACTTTTAAAGATAAGGGCAATCCATTACAGGATTCTAAGAACTTATCTGTCAGATATTCATATCCTTGGAGCGGATAGGCTAGGCTGAAGGCATAGGAGCAGAAGAGCTCTCGGGAGTATTGTGGGTTCAGTCCAGTTAACTTATAAATCGATGATGTTTCCACTCTTGCGCTTATGAGAACACCCTTATCTCTATATGTAATCAATATTAAGCTCCCTGAAAGGAGATGATGAGCTTGAAGAGGCAAAAGTGCTTCTACCTGATCCACATCGTCTACATCATCTAAGATTATTAAAGCGTTAGAAGATTCGAGATGCTCTATTCGCATCTCTTTACCTTCATCAACATTGTCTATTAGCTTATCGGATCTAGTCAAATTCTTCAAAAGTTTTCTCTGGGGCAAATTGATTCTTAAAGCGTTAGAAGATTTGAGATGCTCTATGAGCATCTGTTTACCTCCATCAACACTGTCTATTGGCTTATCGAATTGGGTCAAATCCTTCAAAAGTTTTCTCTGCAGCAAATGTAAAGATCCTTTAGCTGCATGATCTTTGACGTCAGATAAAAAACAGGATTTATGATAATCTGATTTCTTCTTGTTGAAGAATTGCTTCAACAACGTTGTTTTTCCTACTCCACCTAACCCCACGATCCCCAAGATCTGAGGTTTTCCGCTTTGCTGCTGCTGCAACAGGACTGTATCCTCAAAATCTTTCAGCTTGTAATCCAAACCCGTTGGATGGTCAGCCACGTGCAAGTTTGGTTTTGTCATTTTCACCATTTTTGACAGACGTTCAACCAACTTATCTAGCAGCTCCAGTTCCAACTCCTCGCTAGTTATTGAGAATGAAATAAACGGAACTAGTGAGAAACAAACTTCTAAGCCTATATATCAAACATAAAATACTACCATATCGAGAGAGAGGAAAGGTTGAGTTCTCACCCATTGCACGCCTGCTCCAGCTCGAAACCGCTATTGTCTGCAACCTGAGAAAGTGCATTTCCCCATTTTTCAATAGTGTTCGAGTCATATCGCAGCCCCCCTCTTTTTAGGGTTTGAGCATATTTTCCATCTTTGCCCTCCGTCCACCGAACCTCAGCAGGCTTGACACCGTAAAACACACACAGGAATGATGGGAGCCTTTGACTCCAACATCAGTAGGAGTTCATTTAGGCACCAATCTGATTCAGCATATCTAGGGGAGACGATCGCCACATGGACGGAGGCGGTTCTAATAGCATTGTTTAATTGCAAAGGAAAATTGTATCCCGGTCGCAATTCATCTTGATCCAGAAAGGCCCTCAATCCTTTTTGGAGAAGGCGAAGGTAGAGAGACCTGGCGAAGGTTTTCTTAACATCAACTCCGCGATGGTTTATGAAGACCTCGTACCACTGAGCAGCGGTGGAGGCGGAGGCAGCAGTGGAGGAGGATGCAGCGGTGTAGGCGGAGGCAGCAATGGAGCAGCATGCACCCATTGCCAATTGGTAAATAGAAATGGCAAAGAATAGCCGACACAAATTTCAAAGGAGGAGGATGAATTAGAGTTTCAGAAGCAGGAAGAAATTATGTTCGAAATTGAAGGGGAAGAGAAGAGGACGAATTAGGAGTTTCAGAAGCCTGGGGAAAGAATGCTTTGAAACCTTGAAGAGGATCGTGTGCATATATGTGCATACAACATTAAAACAAACCCTTCACCCGTGGTTAATGCGCGGTTATACACCCAGTGTAGCTCTGTCGCTTTGCTGTGGCCCTCTGGCTTTGCTGTGCCTTTGACACATTCTGCACTTCAAGCTTCAAGATTAGTGATTACGTTCTTTTGGGGTCCCTTTTCCCATACATCAGGGTATTTCATACATTCATTTGGTGGTGTGATTATTTATTATTATTATTATTATTATTATTATTATTATATATTTAATTTAAATGATAATTATAATAAAATATATATAATTTCAATACAATAATTATAATAAAATATATATTAATATTTAAAAATTTAATAATAAAATTGTTAATCATGAGAAAAACGTAGAATTGTTTCTCGTGATCTATTAAATGGAATAATAATGACCACGAAACAAAACTAGAGTTGTAATATATGTACAAAAGATTGATCAAATCTCATGTGAAGAGTGTTGGACACGAAACGAAACGAAAGGTAGACTTGTTTTTTCGCCATATTTGAATGGAGTAATGAACAGAAGACGTTGGGGGCCGTGAGTCTAAACAGGCCCTGAAGGTACCACTGGGGAAGATCCACTAATCTCAGTGGCAGGATGGCCCCCCACGCTCTTTCAGTATGTTTTTGCGACTGCTCGGGAGCTGGATCGGATCTTTTTCCTTCTTCTATATAGATCTATAGATTCTCAGTATTATTGTATTTCATGCAGGGGAGCAGGCTTCCTATGTTAGTTTTTCCAGTAAGGTGGATAGTGGCATCCGCTTTCAATGGCCACCTTTGCGAATGTTGGTATTATTGGCTTTCCGATTATAGTTATTTATTTTGGAAACTATTCCTCAACACTTTTTCAGAATATATCTGAGTAGTCATTAGGAGGAGAATTTCATCTACTATCTAATGTAATTTGGAGAACTACATGTATGGAGAAATTTTCATTTGAAAAAAAAGAGTCGTACTCCTTAGCAGGGCATTCTCCGTGGAGTTTTATGAAGTTTCTTCCATCGCTACACTCCTCTTTCATTCAATGGTTTGCTGTACTCGTATATGGTGAAATCATCCTTCACAGCAAAGGACATGGTGAGTGGGTTTGACGGTAAAAAACTTTTGTCCCATTTACAAATTTTGGTGAGTAGAGAGTTTAGAATAAAAATAAGTGAAATCAATGGTAAAGCTGTTTATTCTATTTTTTAGAAATGCTTATTTTTTTTTAAGAAATGTTTTAATGTATTAATGGTATGTAATCCATAATAAAAATTATAATAATTATGAAATATTTAATATATTGTTCATATTTAATGTAAAAGTAAAATAAAAATATATATAACAAGTAAAATAGAAATTGTTGAGATTTGGTGATAACCAATTTCTTAAAGGATGGATATGGATCTTATTATTATGCTTTGGTTACAACCAAATAGACCAAGTTAGAATATGGATAGGGATTGCATTTAATAATCAATTTCTTGTGTGAATGTATAAATTCATGTAAGCCCGTAGAGGCAAGATGATTGAGTGTATGAGAGACTTACAAATCTAATGTAATCTCTATAATCTGAATAATAAGACATCCTATGTCTATGTTTATCCCTGTGTTTATATGTGTGTGATTGTTATTTATTATATTATGAATTGTGTTTTCCGCATTTACAATTCTAACAAGTGGTATCAGAGCTGATTAGAGTTGATTGAAAGAGCGTCAACTTATCAGACAAGCCAAAAGTGAAATCTGTATAAAAATACGTAAATTTATACATCCATGCAAGTCCCTCCTCTCGAAGGGTGCAAAGACTTATTACCACTGTCGAAGGGTGCGAAGACTTATTACTCAACCTTACACTCGTTTCCTCAGCGATTCCGTAGCAACTTGAGGTGCGGCTGCGACTCCATTAAATAAAAAGGAAAAGGACACACATATGTCCTTTTAAATTGATTGGCATGGTTTTTTAGTTTGAAATATAAAACATGGTCATGAGAATTTAAGGTATGAAGGAGTTACTTAAAAAGTGTCAAAGAGTTGGAGTTTCTTGGTGGACTTAATAAAAGGTTTTTTATTAAGATATAAAAATATTTTTTTATATATTTTTAAAACAAAAATCTTTTTTTTTGGGTTCAATCTTTTTGAGTATAAGGTTAATACTATTATTCATTTATTTTTAAAAGGTCTTGGTTATTATAATTTGTGATTTGGGTATTGGGAGAATATTTTGTGCTAATGGGTAAGATGCACAATTCGAAGTTTGAAATTGAAAAATTTAGCGGTAAAAACAACTTTGAGCTCTGGAAGCTCAAGATGCGGGATTTACTGGTGCAACAAGGGTTGCAAAAAACATTGGTAGGCAAGTCAAAGAAACCAAAGGCCATGATAGAATGGGAATGAGAAGATGTGGATGCGAAAGCTCTTAGTACTATTCGTTTATGTCTGGCGGATGAGGTTATGTTTAATATCGTAGGAGATGATACAACATCAGGCTTATGGAGCAAGTTGGAAAGTCCATATATGAAGAAGTCCTTGACAAGCAGAATCTACTTGAATAGACAGTTGTACACTTTGTGGATGAAAGAAGATACAAATTTTTTTGACCATTTAAATACCTTCAATACCCTTATAGTTCAATTGACTAGTATGGAAGTTAAATTCGAAGACGAGGATAAGGCTATTACACTATTGTGTTCATTCCCCTAAGTCTTGGGATAATCTAGTCACCTCTATTAGCTTTAGCTCAGCAGATTCTTTATATTATGACTGTTGTGAGAGCTTTGTTGGCTGAGGAGATGAGGAGAAAATCTAGTAAAGAAACCTCAACTTCAAAGGCGACGTTGATTAGAGGTCAAACCACAAAGAAGAATGAAAGAAGTTATTTTCGATCTAAGTCAAGACACATAAAGGGTAAAGCAAAATGTTGGCACTGTGGCAAAACATGACATCTCAAGAAAAATTGTTGGAAGAGAAAGGAATCTGAGGAAAACTCTATGAAGGAAGCAAATTTGGTTGTAACAAATCCAGGTATAATTGATCAAGTTTTATCCGTTTCTAGTAATTTACAATATCAAGATGAATGGCAGTTAGATTTAGGTGCCTCCCACCACATGTGCTCACATAGAAATTGGTTCATTTCTTACCAATCTGTTGATGAGGGTGTAGTGTTTATGGGAAATGGTATTCCCTGTAAAACTATTGGGGTTGACAGTATTAGAATCAGGATGTTCGATGGTATTGTTAGGGAATTAACGGATGTTAGATATGTACCTGAGCTTAAATCAAATTTGATTTCATTAGGAGTGTTGGATTCTTGTGGATATAAGTATACAGGTCAAGGTGGAGCTCTCACGGTGTCGAAAGGTAGTTTAGTAGTGATGAAGGCAACAAAGGTTGATAACCTTTATAAGCTGGAAGGGAGTACTAAAGTGGCATTTGAAGTGACAGATGTATCTTCTTGTTTATGGCAGAAGCATCAAGGTCATAAGAGAAAGAAAGACTTGCAGGTACTAGGAAACTATAAATCATTATCAGACTTGAAATCTTTGTTTCTGAATTTCTACTTGTTTTATATCTCTGCAAGTTATGATGGCAGTATAAAGGGATGTTGTGTGTGGGATCCTACTTCTCACAAGGTCATCATTGACAGAGATATAGTATGTATGGAACAACCAAAAGGGTTGATTCAAGATCACAACGGTAAATTTGTTTGCATGCTAGGTAATTCATTGTATGGCNAGTATTAGAATCAGGATGTTCGATGGTATTGTTAGGGAATTAACGGATGTTAGATATGTACCTGAGCTTAAATCAAATTTGATTTCATTAGGAGTGTTGGATTCTTGTGGATATAAGTATACAGGTCAAGGTGGAGCTCTCACGGTGTCGAAAGGTAGTTTAGTAGTGATGAAGGCAACAAAGGTTGATAACCTTTATAAGCTGGAAGGGAGTACTAAAGTGGCATTTGAAGTGACAGATGTATCTTCTTGTTTATGGCAGAAGCATCAAGGTCATAAGAGAAAGAAAGACTTGCAGGTACTAGGAAACTATAAATCATTATCAGACTTGAAATCTTTGTTTCTGAATTTCTACTTGTTTTATATCTCTGCAAGTTATGATGGCAGTATAAAGGGATGTTGTGTGTGGGATCCTACTTCTCACAAGGTCATCATTGACAGAGATATAGTATGTATGGAACAACCAAAAGGGTTGATTCAAGATCACAACGGTAAATTTGTTTGCATGCTAGGTAATTCATTGTATGGCCTATGGGTACCCAGGCAAATATACAAGAGGTTTGAATCCTTCATAGTGAGTCAAAATCTTTCAAAGGGTAGGAATGACTATACGGTTTATAGTACATTCACAGTCTTGATGTTCTTTGCTGATGATATGCTCGATGCAAGCTGAAGCATGGATAAAATCAGTAAAAAAATGACTCGGGTGGACAAGACAATTCAGATGAGGGATCAAGGAGAAACAAAACAAATTAAGGGCATGGAAGTATACAAAGATGGTAATGGTAAGCTGTGGTTGGAGTTCAGTATGAACATTGTAAAACCATTTTTTATCCCTCTTGCTTTCCATATAGGTTTTCTTCAAGTATAGGTACTGTCTATAAAGAAGAAAAGGTTATGTCTCGTGTAAGTTCAATAGGAGGTATGTTGTATGTGATGAAATGGTTAAAATGAGATGTTTCACATGCTAATGATGTTGTCAAATACGTGACAGATTCAGGTGTTGCAGTGAAATGGGTGCTTCAACGTTTGAGAAGCACAAATGTCACCTATAATGGTTACACTGAGATGGTCTATGATAATTGTAATGTATATTTTACAGGTGTTTTGGATAGAATGAGATCTATCACTAAATGTGTCTCACAACACAGTTGTGGAAGACATGTTGGAGGTGGAGTGACCCATCAGGAAATCCAAACTCGTGCAAGTCACACAGGCGAGATCATGAAACCAGTTTTATTAGAGAAGTTGCAGTGGTGCGTGGCTTCTCTTGGCTTGCAGAAAAGGTGATGAACAAAAGGAAGGAGCAAGGTATCAGGTTAATTGTTGTCAAGGTGGAGATTGTTGGGATTTGGTGACAACGGATTCCTCAAAGGATGGATCTAGATTCTATTATTCTGCGTTGGTTACAACCAAATAGACCAAGTTAGAATATGGATAGGGATTGCATTTAATAATCTGTTTCTTGTGTGAATGTATAAATTCATGTAAGTTCGTAGAGGCAAGATGACTGAGTGTGTGAGAGACTTGAAAATCTGATGTAATCTCCATGGTCTAAATAATAAGACAATCGATGCCTATGCTTGGTAGACGTAGCCCAATGTTTGGGTGAACCACATGAAATCCTTGTGTTTATATGTGTATGATTGTTATTTATCATATTGTGAATTGTGTTTTCCGCATTTGTAATTCTAACAGAAATCACGTGAATACTCTATATTCTTAAAAATCAAAGAAGCACAACTCACTCTATGTCTTTAATAGTTAAACTAGCACAACCACCTTAGTAGTGGTTGGCCGGTGAATACCCATAGGTATCGGCTGCTCACTGTTTTTCTTCTCCCTGCATTAAATTTGTTCCTCAGATCAAACCAGTCTCAATACTTTCTCCATAGAACTGTAGCTGTGTGTTAAAAAATGTGATTTCATCTGTAGCTTTTGCTAATACAAGGTGTCTGAAGATATTTCCAAACACAAATGACAATGTCTCAAAGTGAAAATAATTCCACAACTTAAAATATTTTATCAATATCTTAAAATAATTTCGAAACTGCACTGATTGAACATGAAAATACCTTAATCCAGAGCAGTGCGACTTATTGTAAAACACAAAGTTCTATTTGTTTCTGTAACTCTGAAGTTTGAACCAACCGAAGCCCACATTTTGGGAGTGACTGGATCACTGAGAATGTCCATTAAACCCTCAGCGCGACTATTGATATGAGCTAAATTAATCTACCTGTACAACACGAACTTTAAACCATAGTGTGTGGATCATTATCTAATAAAGACGACTAAGAATATTCCACACTAATGCATCTCGTCTATCGATTAAACATTTTTAACTAAAATTAAAAAAATTATAAATCTGACAACCCCTTTTTGATAAGGACGCCTATAGGCGTAATGACATTGAAAATCTCAAACTCCAAACACCATTAGACATAAGAGTTTGTCATAGGATCCCAACCTCTCATATAATGTTTGTCAAAAGAATCTCAAAATACAATTACAATGATTAGACATAGAGAAGGGAGCTGGCCAAAAGAATTTCGAAAATATGCACATTTCTAATTATTATGGGTTTCGTAATTAACAAAAATTCAAATATGTCATAGCATTAAGTTTCCAAGGTTGAAAAGTTAAAATGATTATTTAGTAAAAAAAATAAAATTTAATATTGAAATGATCAAAGTTTAAATATAAGTTCATATTTATTCAAATTATAAAACTTGTTTTTTAGTTTTAACATTGAGGTGATCCAAACTTAAATCTAAGTTCATAGTTTTTAAAAGCAATTTTAATTTAGTTTTAATAATTTTAACATAAAAAAACTAAAACTATTATATAGGGGAAAGAAGAAGGTTGAATAATTTAATTTAATTTTAATAATTTTATTTAAAAAAAACTAAAACTACTATAGAAAGAAAGGAAGGTTAGTTTACACAAATCTAATCTATAAAACAATAAAGTTTGTTAACAAAGAATGTTAATATGAGTATTCAAATAAAAAACATTTAAAAGTTAAATAAATTGTCTTTTTAAAATGTGGATACTAATTTATAAAGTTCAAGCATTACAAAATGTGTTTTTTTTTTTTCTTTAAATTCA
>SNQJ01S0119595.1:3087-24559 GCA_010110895.2 Picea sitchensis
TTACTGGATAATAATAAAGGAAGGACCTGGCAATTTCTCTGGTGGACGTAGCCCACACTGGGTGAACCACGTAAATCTGTGCCTCTCTTGTATTGTGTGTCTTCTGTGTTTTGTTTCTACATTTGTTTTATTTTATTGCTCCGCGGTCCTGTTTTTCTAACACATACCTTTATATCGCTTCCTTAGGTCTCTATTGTTCCCACTTCGCTCTGGTGCTCTTGTGAAATCAGGTCCAAGACAACACAAACCAACCAAAGTGAAGATGGCAAAGTATATTCAATGTCAACCTATGTATATGATCAAGGAGTTATGCAATAAAATAAGAGTGATTTTATGGGAAAGGGGCATGCCACTATATTATATTAAATGAAAGTAGAAGATACAACCGGATCACCTTGATGTTGCAAGCTTCCTTTCAATGACCCTTGGTTCCAACACACACACTAGCTCTGCACTTGCATGAAGAAGATCCAATACAACTTGATAGACCAAATAGAGTCTTCAAGCTTCTATCCAAGCAGAGTTCTTCACACAATTCTTTCACCAATTCTTCATTCAATCTTGCTTAACCTTTTCCATGAGAAACCTTTCAATATATAGGAGAAGGAGAGATGGTTAAATGGTTGAGGATGATCCCACCAAATCTGAGAAGTCAGTAGGATGCCAACCATTCAAATGCCAACTCATTTGCTAGAAGATTCCCTTCTAGAACCTTCGTGACCTCTTCTCTTTTCCAAGCTTAAAAACAGGCCCGCACCCTACTTATAGAGCATATTGCGAACATTTCGTACCCTAAGTGTGGGTTGCCTGTGAGAGTGAAGGATTTTCGAACCCTGTAACATAGGTAGCCTGTGAACTCATCTTAGAAATGTGTTTTTGGGAGAAGACATCAGTCACTTTTCTCAGGCAAAAAGTCCTTGTGGGAGCCTAAATACATCACTGTAGAGACATCACCAGAGTGACCAAAATAATGTGTAACAGGGTCCACCTAGGAAACACTCCTTGACTTCAGGAAAGACTTGCCCAATAGGTCACCTTGATAACCCTCCCATACCGAAACTTGGCAAGTTGCATAGGTTCTTTGAGAACCTATTTAATTTGAGAAGGTAGTTTTGATTCACATGTTTAGGTGTCTCTTGTATTAAATATGATTTTAATTTCCATGATATATTTGACTTGATACCCTAGGAGGGCACACTCATTTTTCTTTACAGGACCTTTCTTGGTAGACAATTTGGAGGAACAAGCCTAGCTTAGGCCTTCATTGAGGAAGGAATCCCACAGGTTGGATGCCATGACCCACACACTGGGAGCTAGAAAATGATGGAAGTTTCCTTTGGAGGAAAGAGAGGACACCTTGGAGGTTGAAACCTATCCCTTTCTAACCCAACAACTTGCCTTTGGAGGCCTTACACCACACTTCTTAGGCTTGACATCTTGATTAGGGCTAGGGTTTGAAGGTGGTGGTGATGACTTGTTGGAGGATTGGCACCTTTTGATGGAGTGAATCCCTTGCACCATGTAGATATGGCCTTTGGAGGCCTGACGACTTCCTCTCCAATCTCAACGACTTGCAAAAAGTGCCAAAACGTCACCCAATTAGGGCTTGATGTCACATTTAGGGTTTTCTTTTGTGTAAAAATCAAATTAAATTTGTAAAGGGGAAAAACTAATGGGGTCGACCTCCTTGTTTTGTAGTTTACCCTAAGATTATGTGGAAAAACATATTATTGATATCTTGTATAAATAAAGACCATTTCATTTCATTTTTATCATAGCTCTCTCACTTGAGAAGACTACTTGTCTTAAATTTACGCCCTCTTTCGGAATTTGATCTATATCTCTCTCTTGTGAAATGTTTTTGGATGCTTATGCTGTCTATGTTGGAGCTAAGTGGTGTGCACTTTCTCTTGGAGGCTTATCTTTTCATGTGGATGGAATTTACTTGGTAAAGATAGGGTTTTATCTTGCTATCTTGTGTAATTGATAAGGAAATTTTTTCATTTGTTAGTATTTTCTACCTGTTTCATGCTATATTTGTGTAAAACCCTTGGAGGGGTATAAGAGAATAAACCCTCCACCAAGTTTCATTTTAATTATTATTTGATAAGTCATTTTTTCACAAGGTTGATAGAAGGAGTAAAAGGGTTTACACCCTACTAGACTTACCTTGATTGAATTCATTTTCTCTAGGGAGTAAAATGGATTACACCCCTAGAGAAGTAGTGAATTTGTCTCATACAACCAAGACTCCATTATCCAATAGATTTAAAGCACTAATATGAAACTTGCATTGGATAAATAAAACTGTTGCATAGGGAAATATGTTTTATTGAGATATTTCATTTGTTTAAAGTGGATTCAATTCTATATGTTATTGGAAAGATTTAGCCCCTAGGGCGTCTAGTTTGACTAAGTATCTCTTTTTTATGTAATAAATGTATGCTACATCCATTAGTGATGTAAAAAACCTCCTTTAAATTCTCTCATTTACTCACCTTTCCACCATCAAAAATTTCTTGGAAACTGACATAATTAATCTACTTGAATTTAGTTATCTTTTGGGTGGTTTACTTGCTCATTTTAGTGGTTGGAATTTTCTTCTGTAGAAATTTTTTTAGACATCCACTTGGTTTTCATTATAATTCTTTGAAAACACTACCTAACAGCCCTCTATTGTCACTAAATTCTTGATTTATTACACTTGAGTTAAACTAGTAATTGCTAGCTTAGTCTCTTACATATTTGCTAGAATTTTGGTGATATATTTTGCAGCTATTGTTATAATTTACTTGCTGATATATATTTTTGTTTACTTCTGCAATATAGGACAGCAAGCTTCACTTGCTTGTGCATTTGATTATTTGGCTTGTATATCCATATTTTTCCTTGTCTCGGGCATGTATAATACTCTTTTGTAGGTACACTTCACTTTGGAAACATATCTTTACCAAAAATACTTTTACCCAAGCCATTTTCCACTTCTTACTTTGACATATAGGGGTTTGATATTCCATTATATCACTTTCCGTATAAATCCCCCTAGGGTCACCGAGATTCCCCCCTTGTGGTGATTTGCATCATCACTAAAGTGAGGGGAGTGTCTATCTAAGGTGATAGTGGGTAGATACTCTCACATTTTTCCCACATTTTTGGATTGGGTATGGATTTTCCCAACCTACAATATGTGCGATAACATTTTGGTGTCATTGCCAAGAAGGATTTTGAATCCTCTTTTGTTCCCTAACAACACTTTGGCAATATTTGATCCCAATTCTTTTACCCATAGCTTTCCTAGTGACTCCACTTGAGGTAAGTTCCCTTTCCTTTTCCCTCCTTGATGATATAGATCTCATCTGATGACTCCACCACCCTAGAATCCATATTCCCCAAATACCCTTACCTTTGGAAGATTCAAAACTTCTAGGGTTTACCACAAAAATCCTCCTCTCAACTCCCTAGTTGTCAAAACTCTTTTCCACGGTAATATTCTCTTTGCACCAATGGATCGTCCTTGGGAAAATACCTATACAAGACCTTGAACATGGTTGTCATTTCTAGATACCCCAATACCATGCCTAAATAAACCAACAAATTGTTTCCTAAGTTTTCAGTAAATAATGTGGTCATAGCTGAAGATCACTTATATGCAAATGGTCGAGACATGGAAAATGGAGGAGTGGAACATGAAGATGTGGAAATGAAGCTACTAGCCACATCCTTGACTAGATATGCCCAAAGGTGGTTCAAGGGATTACCTAACAATCACCTGGAAACATATGAAGATTTCACTAAGTTGTTCAAGAGCAGATGGGAAACAAACAAGGATAGTGGAATGCTAATGACAAGCAGTTCAACCAAATTAAGAAGAAGGAGAATGAGACAGTGAGTAAACTTGATACCATATTTGACAAACTGTATAGCAAGATCCCAAAGGATTTGTACCCATCATGTGTGGTTGTCTTTCTCCTCTATGTGAATTCCCTTGAAAGGAAATTTAGTTTCATCCTAAGGGACAAGAAACCCAACACTTTGGTATTATCGAAAGAATACAGTGTAGATATCAAGGAGAATCTTCTCCACTCCAAGATTGACCTTGTTGGCACTCCATAAATCTATTTGGCTAATAAACAAATGATGAAATTAAATTTTTTAAACAAAGTTGAGACCTGAAACTAGCCTTTCGGATCTGGAGAGGGATCTCTCAGAAATGGTGCGGTCTCCGCGCAGAATATGACTCTGAAAATAGTGGCTAGATTTAACACCGATGGTTAAAAAAATTCTGGTTATATTGGTGCAGAAAAATAAAAACTTGGGCTATGGGGTCAATCTGAGGAAGAGACAGAACAAATGACTGAGTGACTGGATTCGAGAGGAGAAGGTTAGGCGAGAAACAACCTTCAATGTAAATCGTAAAGTGTGGCAGGAGAAAAAACATAGAAAGTAACTCAAGAGTGTCATTGTGGATGAATTCAGAGTTAGCTTGAGAGGAAAACGTTTTTTCTAAGTAGCGCGAACAAGGGGCATTGTATAGCGAATCCACAGGTTCGAAATTTTTTTCTGGAATAGACAGTATGAGATATGAAATAAAAGGTAACAGGAAAAACATACGCAAAGAAAGACACACAATACATCTAACTATCACAACTAGAATATTTTCATCAAATCACAGGACCTTTGCATTAAATTTTGGTCAAAAATTCAGATTACATACAATAGCAGTCATTTTATCAAAATTGCCAATCAACCTAGATTACATTGAAAAGATGAAATATATAAGTGAAGGCACCGCTTGGGCTTCCCTGCTTTCTAACTACTAACCCTAAACTAGGAAAAATTGCACCACATGTGTCAGAGACTCTTTGCATGGCCCTATCTAAAAGTAGACAACAATCACACCTGTCTACTAATGACTGCCTTCAGGTTCTCCGTGGGGCCTGATCATTGGTCAGAATCCGAAGTAGGGAAAAATGTATCCTTTCATCTCTTGATCGGGTATCCTAGCAAACAGGTGTCTGTCAAAACTTATTGTCTGCAATGTTGGTTTCGTCTTCTATTACATGCCTATTTGTTAGAGAGCTACGTGCAACAAACAATTGTTCAATTCTCATGACTATTATCAAAATGGTAAGATGATTCAGAGGACGCGTATCACTCAAAAACTGTCGTGAAGAAAAATGTTGCCTATTAAAATTTCTCTTTCTGTGCCCTAGCAAGAGCCACGCAGATTTTCTGTTCAGTTGCTCTGCATCTCTGGGACGCTCTATGTGATTTTCTCCTGCCAACCTTTTCACCTCTCACAGTTGGACATTAAATTTATGCACCTCTCTAGGCTTCCCTTTCATCCACACCACGTTCCCTCCATGACTCTGTGTAGCAAATTCTTCTGTAGTATTTGTCGCTAGTTGTCTCTTTAATTTCTTGTTCTCTTGATAAAGCTTGGAAATAACCAGCTTTTCTTGGTTCAAATGCTAAGATGGCGCTTCTTCATTCATTCCCGTGGTGTTATATTTCCTTTTTTTGATCCTGCATTCCTGGCTCAGTTTCTAGGCAGGTCCTAGCTAGGTGACGCATCTGAGTAGTCCTCCAGCTCCCAATCCAACGTGCGGTCCTTCTGGAATTATAGCCTTCATGACATCCTCATTCTTTCTCGACCTACCCCTCCTCTGAGGTAGTTGTTGTTTGGAGGAGGAGTCTCTTTCCATCTCCCTCTCCTGTATGAATCCCTCTATTTCAACTATTCCCTGACTTGATCTAGTCTCTTCTGTAGGTGAAAGAATGGTTTCTTCCATGTTTTTGGGAATGGTCGTCACAGGTGCAAAAGAATTCCAATGTCTTTGAGGTTTGGACCTCACATTTCTACCGCTCCGCATGCCCTTCCTTGTGCTCTGAGAAGCCAATATGGCACGACCAAGGTATACTCTACACACAACATTTTGAACGAATGCATCAACGGGTGGTTCTGAATAGACTAAATTGGCAAAGGGAAACTGTGAAAATAGATTAGGCCTGGTTCTATGACTGGAGGACATGTTGATCATATGATATTTATAACAAATCAACCAAGAGAGGAAAACATGTTGGAAACCACTGAATTTCTGGCGATGACATGTTTCAAGTCGAATTTCAGGTTGTTCATGGCAAATCCCCGCGTGTGGAATGCAGGTGATATGGTTTTATGTGCTTGTATAATACGAACACTACAATTTTTCATTCCCTCATCCTTCATGGTGAACTGATAATAACTGTGGCACTTACCGACGTGACCTTTATTAACCACTTGACTCGATCGAGGTACGTAGAAACTGGCTTCTTAACAAGATTCGACCTTTTGGGAAAATACATGCCCATACCACGTATACAGTTTCCAACTCTGACACCCTTTCCCATTTCCAAGGGCCAGACAGCCATTTGCTGACTTCATCCTCACGGTGTTACATACCTAACTTCACATTTTTGGGTGCATGGATCATTATGTGACTCAAAACCGACTTTAAATGGAAAGAAAAATGGCGGCACTAACAACTGGCTCCAACGGGGATGCTATCCTCCCTATGCGGTAGCAAAGAAAAGTAGATCGGGTGCCTGACCATTGGGATTTATTCAACATCTGGACACTAAGTGATATAAACGACGGACGGAAAAAACAAACTAGACTTGATGACACAGCTTCTAAGACTTCAGCATAAACTCAGGGCCTGCACTTCGAGCTTCAATTTACTTCTGACCTACTGACTCGACTCAATTTAAACGGTTATTTACAATGACAAATGACTTAAATAGACTTTATTTCATTAGGTAATGTTTGAGGAACCTGATGTTTACAGGCCCCCAACCAAGACACTCTTCATCCAGTCCTTTTAGGAAATAATCATTGTCTCTGCAGTATGCATCGATTTTGTATGGCCCCGTCCAGAGGTGATTGAACTTTCCATGTTTTCCTTTATCTTCATTTCTCGCGTCCCATCTCAGCACCAGATCTCCCACCTGAAGATCTTCATGCTTGGAATGTTTGTCAAAATCTTTCTTTATCCTCTCCTGATGGAGTTGATATTGGTTATACACTTTCTCCCTCGCCTGTTTCATGTGAATCAACTAGTCTATCCTCCTCTGCGCATCATTTGGCATGGCCTCCTTCTCTTGCAACAATTTCCTGACGGGCGGTCCCAACGCAGTAGGGAAGATCGCGTCTGGACCATACATAATCTGAAAAGGTGACGTTGATATGGAATTTTTGTTGGTAATTTTATCTTCCCATAGCACGTAGATAAGCTTCTTATGCCAGGCTCTCGTGTTGTCTTGCAATATCCTTTTGATGATTCTGGTCAATCTCTTATTCAAGGATTCCACTAACCCGTTTCCCTGGGATAATATGTTGTGGAATTCCCCAAGGTTATGTTATAATCCTGATAGAACTTCTCAATCCTTTTAGACTTGAACGCGGTTGCATTATCTGTTATGATCTTAACAAAATGCTCGAACCTTGACAAAATATTTGTCTCTAGGAACTGTATGATGACCACGTCAGTGGATTTCTTTGTGGGGACTGCCTCAATCCACTTCGTAAAATAATAAATGGTCGTGAGAATCCATTTATGTTGCATGAAGGATGGTGGTTTTATCTCTCCTATGAATCTAGGAACCACTGCATGAAAGGCGCTTCGACTGAGACTAGATTTAATGAAAGAGGTTGTAGCTTTCTTCTCCCGTTGAAAATCTGGCACTCGTGGAATTTGGAGACCTCTTTATATACACCAGCGAAAATTTTCGAAGAGTGATAACCATCCCTCAGGATATTTTGCATGGTGGTCTTCCAATAATGGTGCCCCCCGCAGTCACCTCTGTGAAACTCCTGTATGGCCAATTTTGCCTCGTCTTCCAACAAACAGCTTAACAGTATTCCTCTGGGGTCTTTCCAATACAGTGAATTGTCCAAAACATAGAACTTAACTGCCTTAATCTTGAGGAATCTTTCCATAGTATTTCTCACGCCTGGAGGGGCCTAGAGATTTTCTAAAACATATATGATGTCTGCATACCATGGCGAATCAATGAAACACTGAGGTATCTGCACATTTTTTCTTCTTGAGGACACTCCGACAGATCAACAATGAAGTTCATACCTACAGCATCGCAGTCCGATTGCGCCATAAACTTTGTGAGGCCCTGACCCTTGATCAATTTTTTCGACTTGATCTCAAGGTCGTATTCTGACAAAGATTCTATCCACTTTCCTCTCCTTTCTTCTAGATAAGGTTGAGTTAGGATGTCCTTTATTGAACTATTGGGTACACAGGTGATGACATGGGAGTGAAATATGTATGTCCTGAATTCCTTCAAAGATTTTACTAAGGCATACACCTGCTTTTCCATAATGTCATAATTTAGGGGGGCGTCGTGTAGTGTCCGGCTGAAGTAGGCTATGGGTTTCTCGAAATTCTGTTCGTCCTTCTGCAACAGTACTTTGACGATAGTGTGTTCTGAGGCAAATGAAAAAAGGATGAAATCATTCGTAAATTCTGAGCTGGCTAACAACGAGGATTTAGTCATAGCCAATTTGATATCTTCGAAGGACCTCTTGGCTTCTGGGTTCCATTTAATCTTGTTTTCCTTCCTGAGTATACAAGTTATATGTTTTATGATTTTTGCCAGGTTTAGGATAAATCTACTCAAAACGTTCACATTACCCAAGAAAGATTGTATCTCCTTTTTACTGTGTGGGGTGTCGATCTTCAAGATCCCTTCAACCCTGTTGGGGTCTATTTTAATACCTTCTTTAGAAATTATGTGCCCCAACAACTTTCCTTCTCCCACCACGAAATGAGATTTCTTTGGATTCGGCGATATGCCAAACTTTCTGCACTTTTGGAAAACCCTCTTTAGGTGCTCGAGGTGTTGTTTGTCAGAGGCATAATACATTGTGATGTCATCAAGGTAAATTGTGATGAATTTGTCCTTCTCATCAACAAACACGATGTCCATTACCCTCTGAAAAGTGGCACCAACATTCATCAAGTCGAACGACATTTTGGCATACATGAACGTTCCCCACAGAGTGGTGAAGGTCATCTTCTCTCTATCGTCCGAGTGGACCATGATTTGGTTATATCCTGAGAAACCATCCAGCATGGACATCTTCTGAGATCCCACTACCTTTTGAAAGATGTAGTCCATTTTGGGAAGGTGGTAGTGGTCTTTGAGAGACACCTTATTCAAATTTTGGAAGTCTATACACAGTCTAATTTTGCCTCTTTTATTTCTCATAGGTATTAAGTTAGCTACCCACTTCGAGAATCTTAAGGAAAAAATGATTTTGGCATCGAAAAGATTCTTTACCTCTTTCTCGATCAGTGACAGCAATAGGGGGTTTATCCATCCCAGCTTCTGTTTGAAAGGTTTTTGATATTCCTTGAGGGGGATAACGTGTTGGACCACCTTTGTGTCATACACTTTCATATCATCGTAGCTCCACACAAAAATGTCCAGGAAATATTTCATGAGTTTTATGTAATCCTGCTTAACCTCCAAACTGAGTGTTTTTTATAATTTTACCATCTTCGGCTCTACCTCGGTCCCGATGTTGCAGTCTTCCACGTATTTTGCGCTTGCGGTGATCTTGGGGTTCTTAGCCACATCATTTTTGTCAAACAAATTTTATAGCTACACCAACCCCTTTGGAATAATATTGTTCTTCAGTTGTATTATATCCCTTCCCATGATCTAGTTCCATAAAGGCTTGTCGTCACTGTGCGCATATGCGCCCTCATCTTCGTCGTTGCAGTATTCCTCGTCAATGTTTGTGTTAGCGAACTCGTTTCTCATGAGGAGGAACCTTTCCACCTATTTGTCATCGTCAAACACTTGCCAGTGTTTGATTTTGTCGAGTATTTTCGTCCTATGCTTGACCTCGATTTCATATCTTTTATCTAGAAGAATTGGAATCTTGAAAACCAAGGCCGAGGTTGCCAACACGTTGATGATCTGATTCTGTTCTCTGGGGATAGCAGTCAGGTCATACTCCGAAAATCCTTCGAGAAGGTCCAAATCCATATTTTTGTATGCATGCAGTCTAGGGTGTTTGGTCTGATACACACCCTTCACCTGATTTATGGTCAACTCAGAATCTTCACACATTGCTATCCTCTGCACGCCTAGTTCTTTCAAATCTTGTAAGCCCAATATTAGTGCTTCATAATCGACCATGTTGTTAGTGAATTCAAACGCGATCTTGTATGAACACAACTTTGTGCTTTCTTTAAGGGGGCTCACCCATATACCCGCCCCAACTCCTTCTCGGTTGACTGTGACGTCAAAACTCATGTTCCAAACCCTGTTTTTTGTGAGGTCTTCTAGGTCGATGCCCTCTATTGTTTCTTGTGAGGTTTCCTCATCAGTTTTCATGATGTTCATTCATCCCTCCTGTCCGAAGCTAAAATCAATGTAGAATATAGAAGAACCTACTTCGGTGTCGACGATGTATATAGGATGATTGTGGGGATGTGTCTTGTTGCTTACCATGTATTTCAGCAGTACTTCTCTGTACAGCCTTCTGTCGTGGCCAAAAACAGGGATAGTGGCATAAGTCATATCCATCTGCAATGTGCCCTTCAACTTCGTAGCCCACGATCTCGAGAGAAACATGCTGAACTTCGGGGGTATGTCTGCGACGACTATGTTCATGACCATGTTCTTGGCAGGGATCTGAGCCAATAATACAACCAGGTCTTTGATAAGGCCCAAACATTTGACTTTCCTTGAATCAAAGGAGAAAAGTTCCTTGTATGGTCTAGTGACTTCTAAGCCCATCTCATCCATGACCACCTTTAGCATGAGATTGTGTGATGTGCTAGAATCAAGCATGGATTATGCAAGTTCAGATCATGGATCTTTAGACTGACATAGAAAGGGGGGACATCTTCATCATTGCTCATCTCTTCGACGCACAGGCCAAACAAGATGGCGGGGTGGTCATATCAAATGTTTAGAGTATTGGGGGTCCCTCCTGATTTCATCATTTTAATGATTTGTTCATGATACTCACCCTTTCTAATAAGCTTATTGAATGGGACAAAGATTTTCATTTTTTCCATTTCGTGTTCAAAATTGAAAGGGGGATAGGTTTTTTCTACCTCTTTTCCGCTCGTCTCCCAGCTTGTATCCAAATATTTTTTGGGGACTTCCTCCTTCGACTTCGCCTTCTCGACTGCATCCTTGGTTGCGTTGTCCAGTCTTGATCAACTTGTGGAAGGTGTGTCTATTGTAGGCTTCTTTTAGGAGTTTATTTGTTTCGGCTCGGTAGGTACATATTTACTCTGGAGGTTGTACTTCTTCTAGAACCGCATGATAGCATTCTAATAACCTTTCTTAAATTCCTCTGCCTCCGAAGATGGTGCATCATATATTTCGATCATCATACCATCATCGGTTTCCAGTGTGAAATCTTTGTTTTGGATCATATATCGATAGTGTTCTCTCTTTGTCAAGAACACACGTGGGTTTTTGTCATCACAACAATGCATCTGATCATCGAAAGACTGGTCAAAATCCTCATTTGCATAGTTGTTCTGGAAAGTAGGTCTTGTTTTCTAGTCACCTGGGTCTCACTGTTTGATTTCAGGAATCAGACCCCTATGAAGATTCTGATTTCTAGGTTGTGGGTCGTTTTATTCTCGCGCAACAGGCTTGTTTCCCATGGACATTCTTTCCATCAACTTTTCCATGGTCTTCATCATCATGTCAAATTTTTCATCTAAGGACCATGACGTCGATGGCTATGTGTCCCCCTAGGGTATTTTGTCACCCCGATTAAACTTCGGTTTGATTTTTCCTGATGCCATCATGTTTACTTCAACCTTGACAGTGTTACTCATTATGGCATCCAGACTCACCGATCTACTTTCTCTCAGCAGCAGAGAAAATTCATTGTCGAAGGAATATGCATACCGCAACTACGTAACACTAGGATGGGGCTTTACTTTAGGAGGGATGGAATTGTATACCTTCAAAAAATGAGCCAAGAATTCTTGCACCATTTCCTCTGGTGCTTTCTTCATGTTATTGTATTGTGTTAACATTTGCAAAGGGTTTTTCTTATCCCCTCATTTATTTAGGAAAGAAATTTCAAATGTTTCAAAGTCCCGAATGCTCGTGGGTAGGAGGGCGTTAAACCACTTTATTACGTCTCCCGAAAGGATTTTCGCAAAAATCTTAATTTTTGCATCCGCTTAATCTACCTCCTCTAGGTCGACGAACTCATTAAACCAGTCCAGGTGTTTCTCAGCAGAAACATTTCCCTCGATGTTATAGAGCATGATTATTTTCCTATAATTCTGAGGCAAGTCGTGTAACTGATCCAGCAGGATGAGGGGAGAAAATATGGCAGCCATAGCCCTATAGGTATTCGGGTTTGGGGGGATATTATTTGTCACCAGGGCTTGGAAATTTTTTGGGTCGAAAACAATCTTGTCCAAACTGGTTTCTGACTTAGAACTAAACAGATTTTGCTTGAAAAGTGTGTCAAACTCTAGGTCATCAATTCTCTGTGCTTCGTCTTTGGGAAAGGAAAAACTTATGTCCAGGAAATAAAACGGGTTTGACACTTGCTCTCTAGCCTTGCGCAAAATCTTCTCGGGGTCGTACACAGGCTCAAATGGGTTTGGGTCAGGATTCGCTCTGGTGTAAAAAGTCTTTGGAGCTAGGTTTCCTGAGTAGTGCTACTTGGGGCTACTGGTTTGTTCATACTAGAGGTCTCAGGGTAAAGGTTTCATCCGGCATGGGTGTTTTTCCCTCTGTTACCCTCAGGGGTCAAACTACAATGTTTGTTGTTCTCCCAGGGAAAATATTTTCAACTTCTTCCCTGACAATGGAGCCAGAATGTTAGCACTCCATAAATCTATTTGGTTGATAAACAAACAATGAAGGTAAATTTTTCAACCATCTTTGAGACCCTAAACTAGCCTTTCGGATCTAGAGAGTTATCTCTCAGAAATGGCACGGTCTCCGTGCAAAATATGACTCTGAAAACAGTGGCTAGATTTAAAATCGATGGTAAAAAGGTTTCTGGTTATATTGGCGTAGAAAAATAAAACTTGGGCTATGGGGTCGGTCTGAGGAAGAGACAAAACAAATGACTCGGTGACTGGATTCAAGAGGAGAAGGCTAGGCGAGCAATAGCCTTTAGTGTAAATAGTAAAGTGTGGCAAGAGAAAAAACACAGAAAGTAACTCAAGAGCATCGTTGTGGACGAATTCGGAGTTAGCTTGAGAGGAAAATGTTTTTTCTAAATGGTGCGATCAAGGCGCGTTGTACAACGAATCCACAGGTTTGAAAATTTGTTCTGAAATAGATAGTATGAGATATGAAATAAAAGGTAATAGTAAAAACATACGCAAAGAAAGAGACACAATACATCCGACTATGACAACTAGAATCTTTTCATCAAATAACAAGACCTTTACATTAAATTTCAGTCAAAAACTCAGATTACATACAATAGCAATTGTTTTATCAAAATTGCCAACCAGCCTGGCTTACATCAAAAAGATGAAATATATAAGCGAGGGCACCGCTTGGGTTGCCCTGATTTCTAACTGCTAACCCTAAACTAGGAAAAAATGTGCTACATGCGTCAGAGACTCTTCACATGGAACTATCCAAAAGTAGAAAACAATCACACCTATCTACTAATGACTGCTTTCAGGTTCACCACAGGGCCTGATCGTCAGTCAAAATCTGATGTAGGGAAAAATGTGTCGATGCATCTCTTGATTGGGTATCCTGACGAACAGGTGTCTGTCAAAACTTGTTGTCTGCAATGTTAGTTTCGTCTTATTTTACATGCCCATTTGCTGGATATTTCTGTCCAACAAACAGTTGTTCGATTCTTGTGACTGTTATCAAAATGGTAAGATGCTTCAATGGACATGTATCACTCAAAAATTGTCGTGAAGAAAAATGTCGCCTGTTAAACTTTCTGTTTTTCTGCGCTGGCAAGAGCCACGCAGATTTCCTATTCGGTTGCTCCACATTCTCTAGGCCGCTACGTGTTCTTTTCTCCTGCCAACCTTTGTGCCTTTCGTAGATGGAAAATAATGTTCAGCGCCTCTCTAAGCTGCCCTTACCTCCACACCACATTCCCTCCATGAATCAGTGCAGCAGATACTTCCACGGTCTTTGTCGCTAGTTGTCACTTTAATTCCCTGTTCTTCTGATAAAGCTCGGCAATAGCCAGCTTTGCTTGCTTCAACTGCTGAGATGGTGCTTCCTCATTTGTTATCGCATCGTCAAATTTCCTTGTTCTGATCCTTCATTCTCGGCTTGGTTTCCCGACAGGTCCTGGATGGGTGACACGTATGAGTAGTCCTCCAGCTGCCAATCTAATGCACGGTCCTTATGGAATCATAGCCTTCATGACCTCCTCATTATTTCTCGACCTGCCCCTCCTCCAAGGTAACTGTTGTTTGGAGGAGGAGGCTCTTGCCGTATCCCTCTCCTGTATGAATCCCTCTGTTTTGGTTGTTCCCCAACCTGATTTGGCATCTTCTATAGGTGAAAGAATGGTTTATTCCATGTCTTTGGGAATGGTCATTGTTATCGCACAGTTTGTAGTTGGTCAAAAGGCTATAAGATAGAGGTCCAAACTGGCACAACAGGAACCTTTCCCACCCAATGTCACCTCGATGGGAAGGTTCTTTCTATTTAGGGAGGTGAGGTCCAGGGGAGACGTCCCCGGTGACCTAGGGTTTTGAAGAGGCAAAAGTTAAAAGGGCAAAAGTAAAGTTCCCCCATCATAGGTCACCACCAAAGCAGATAGTCCCGGCTAAACAACCAATAATGAAGTGAATCCCCAATGAAGAACACCTTCCTGGAATAAAGCAACAACAAACTAATATATGCAAGCTATATTTCAATGGGTTAGTACTTCATAAGACTATCTGATATTTAAATAAGAAATTATGGCAATAAATATTGATGAAGTCAATGTTTATCATTATAGCAATTCAAATATATCACTTCCTCAATAAATACTGAAATGACATGGCATTCAATGTAACAAATCAACACACCCTCAATTAATGCCTAAATCACCATTTAATTTCTCTTAAAACAAGATGTTGCTACATAAAGATGAAATATTCAAGTGTGACGTCAGCAACTTAGGTTAGTAGGTTAGGGTTAGTGTAGTTAGGGTTTCAATTCAAAAAGGTTTGAGAGTGTTTTAGATCCAATTCTACTTCAACGTTGGAGGTCTAAGATCAATGCCTTAGGGTTAATGGAGTCAATTTAGTAGAGGACACAAGGGTTGAAGGAGGACAGCTAAGGACTGGAGGGAAGATTTTTGAAGTGTTGTTATGGCAGGGCCTCAGAATCAAAACCCTAGGGGAGAGAGGCTCACTTCGGTGTTGCTAAAGCAAGGCCTCGTGCTCTCTCCTCCTTCCTTAGGTTAACTTAGCAAAACAGCTACCATAAAAGATAAATCAAGACAAGAGAGTGTAATGAGGGAGAATGTTGCTACAACAAGGCCCTATCATCAAATCCTAGAAGAAAAATGGCCCTAGGTGTAGATAACCTAGGCCTGGGACGTCTCCTCCTTCTTGAATTTTGGAAAGTACAACTAGCAATAGGGGAAGAAAAGAAGAAGAGTGTAGCAAAGGCTAGGTTCTTTTCCTTCTTCAATGGCTAAAAAGTTTCTCTTTTAGGGGACTTGAGACAAGAATCTACTTGTGTGCTTGTCACCTAGGGTTTTGATTCAAAAGATTATAAATACATGTAAGAAATAAGACTACAACCGTTCAATCAAGAAGTTTTGCAGAAAAATACTTACAATTCATCAAGAAATAACCATGCAAACCCTAGTTGTAACACCTTCCTTCAAGAGAAACACCATAAAATGCCAAGAAATTCCTTCCTTCAACAAGTGCGCCTCACTAAACCAGCAAAATACCCAAGTAAGGCACTAAAATTAGACCTCACTAATGAGTGAGTGATGTGTTATGATAAAATGAGGCTAAAACTCCTCAATATATAGTGTATCAATGACCTAATTTACTTTTAGGTCAATAAAAAGGACGACAAGGCCATAATACCAAAATAATATTGTTTTTACATTAAATTGTCAAATTAAAACCCTAATTGAGCTGCAAAGAGAGTAAAATCCCCTTCAAGGGAGGCGCTATCCCCTTCTAGGGCAAGTGAGACATCTAGGAGCAAAACGTTAGCCCCCCAGGGGCCTCTCCAACATGCCACATGTGCCACTGCTGCCTAGTCTACCTCCAAAAATGTCCATGAAGATGGATGACATCATGGTGAACATGGGGATGCCCTAAGCCTTCCAAGGCTATCATTCCACTGAAAAGGGGTCATTTCCCCTAGGTCTAGCCCTGTCGGAGTGCCTCTGATGGAATGTCCTCTTCCTCTTCAGTGAAAAAGCCCTGATCCATCTCCATCCTGTCTTTACCCCTTGATGGGGTCTCAGCATCTATCTGGTGGGCTCTTCAGCCCCATGGAGGTTCGAACTAGTCATCTCCCCATGTGTACCGATCCAAATGGTACCTATCCATCGGGCATGGTCCTGCACATCAAAATCTATGCCCTCCATGGGCATATCAATCACCGGGATCATAGCAATGTTAATCACATCTCATCATAAATATTATTAAACACATGCATAAAAACCATGATACATCAGTCAATAGCTCAAAGACATTACAAAAACCTGTAATACAAGATTAGAGAAAAAGACAAGACGTCCTATTGGGCTAGTATCCACAAGAAAAGGAAAGTTTCCAGAAAGATTTCATCCAAGACATGTAAGTGAGGTGATGTGGCTAGGGGATTTCCAGACATGTGGGTGCAGTGAGGGTCAAGGATGCATAATTTTATCTGTGGGTGCCTTTGTAGAAGGCGATTTGTACCTGTCATGGATGCATTTTTTCCAAGCTCGTTTTTTCCTTTATTCTTTTTCTTGCTTTATTCTTTTATTTGATTTTTCTTTTTATTCGAGGGCTAACTAGAGGACACTGCCTTGGCATGGTGACCAGAGATGACAGTGTTACCCACAAGTACTTTCATAGAGATGAGAAGGCTAGCTCGTGATGAGACCCCCTTTCCCTTGGCCATGCAACCAAAGGTCACTACCCTGGCATGGCAACCAGATGGTGGCAATGTCATACTGCTAGGTACCCATGAACCTAACAGGCTGGCTCATGATGAGACCCCCTATCCTCTAACTAGATCTTGTTTGTTATTTTTCAGTATCCCTGGGTGAATCATCTTGAGGTTTCATTTTAGGATTTTGTCTTTTACCAGCTGCTTTTACCTTCTGGGCCTTTAGCCCCTTCTTCCCACGAGATAAGGTGCAATCCTACAAATAGTTCAACCCAATTCCTGGACAAGGGGAATGGGATAAATGAGCGGGAGATAAGATGAAACAGTGGTGCTATGATGGGAGTGGACGATGGATTTTCAGAAATTCCCCCAGTGGCAAACCAATACCTATGGGCACAGGCTTGCTAGGGCACCCTGCCAATTTCCCCAAGCATGGTCAAGTGGGCTAATGTAAGATCCAAGCAGTTGTCAGAGATAAAAGGAATAAAATGCATATATTTAAAGCTTTTAATGATCAAAAGTGACACATACCATGATACCTGGACCAATTACCTCATGGAGCGAGAACCTCCTCTGATACAAGACCAAGTCGATGGTGATGGATGTTGCTGTTGTTGAAAAGACAAAATTGATGAAAGAAGAAAAGGATGGGCCCTCCAGGGCCATGCTTAGGTCAATATTGCTCTCAGTACTCCATGTCTAGGACTTGTGGGCATTGAGACATGATCTCCTAGTTATCCCTAGAAATCGGGGATAACAGTCACTGCGGGTGAAAAAGAATTCCAATCTATTTGAGGTTCAGACCTCACAATTCTTCCACTCTGCGTGCCCTTACCTATTCTTTGAGAATCCACCATGGTGTGACCAAGGTATACTCTGTGTGCAACATTTTGAACGAATGCACCGGGGGCCGGTTCTGAATCAACTGAATTGGCAAAGGGCAACTGTGAAAAGAGATTAGGCATGGTTCTATGACTGGAGGACACGTTGAGAATTTGAGATTTATAATGAATCGACCAAGAGAGAAAAACATGCTAGAAACCACTGAATTTATGGTGACGAGATGTTTCAAGTCGAATTTTAGGTTATTCATGGAAAATCCCCACGTTTGGAATGTCAATAATACGGTTTGTTGTGCATGTATAATACGAATGCTGCAATTTTGTATTCCCTCTAACTTCATGGTGAATTGATAATAATTGTGGCACTTACCGACGCGACCTTTATTAACCACTTGACTCGACCGAGGTACGTAGAAACAGGCTTCTTAACAAGATTTGACCTTTTGGGAAAAGACATGCCCGTACCACATATACAGTTTCTGACTTTGACACCCTTTCCCATTTCCAAGGGCCAACCAACCATTTGTTGACTTCAGCCTCACAGTGTTATGTACCTAACTTCACATGTTCAGGCACATGGATCATTACGTGACTCAAAACCGACTTTAAATGGAAAGAAAAATGGCAATGCTAACAGACCCTTTCCAACATCCTCGTGCCAAGGAAAAATAAAAAAAATGAAGGTATCAAGAAACACTACACCAGATCGGATTTCTCTCATAGCTCAGAATCTTGATCAAATGAATACTTAGTTCATCCAGACTCATAATAAAGTTATGAAAATATTAAAGAATTTGGAGAGAAATAAGAATGCTCTGAGACCTCCATTTTTCAGACATTATAAGGATGCTACATGATGGAAGACAAGGCCTCAATAAGAGGCAAAGGATCTTGATACTTTGAATCCCATTGGGATGGTTAGAATTGATTAATCGCAATGATTATCTCCTTGTCAAGAACCTCATCCAGAAGACAAGTGTCCAAGGAGAGAGGAGAACTCACATGACAATATGAAGTTCATAGATACAATCTTCTCTTTTCACGATGAGAATGATGATTATGATTATGCAGACATCACACAGAAAAAATTTGATGAAATACATAAAAAGGGGTCTATAGGAGGATAGCTCAGAGTACTCAACTAGTTGAATGAGGATCAGAGGAAAGAGTTGAAGAAGAGGGAAGTCTTGAATTACACTAGAAGGAATAATGTTCCTCTTCCTCCTCCACATACTTTAGAGAAATAATCCCCATCTCAGCCAATAAAATAAGTTGTGTCTCAGTTGAGAAAAGAAGCTCCATCGCATCCAACAGGGAAAGTCACCCCATCCCTCCCACCCCCAGTCCATGATTTTCTTCTGAATCCAACACTGACAGATGAAGAAATTCATTTGAACATAGACATCCCAACCATGTTTGGAAAGATGAATATGTTATTTCCTGTGGTGGAAATGTGCAAGATCCATTCTATTAGAAGAGAGATGCTACATGCATTGAAGGTTCCAAATGAGGAATAAGATCCGCCTGTAATTTTAAACACCATGTGCCATGGACGATAGAGGGATACCAACCTTCCCTTTTATATATCTCTTGGTGTGAATGATCTCCACTTGAATAATTGCATGATATATTCGAAGGCATCAACAAATGTGATGTATTTGAAGGTCATGAAACAACTTGGTTTGAAAACAAATCTCCCATATGGAAATGTTTGTGGCATTGATTCCAAGAAAGTGAAGGTTTGTGGTCTCATAGAAGACGTGGAAGTTTATTTGCAATATTTCCATCACATGGCCTTATCATTAACACAGTGGTGATTAATGTTCTAGACACTTGGGGCTTGCTCTTATCAAGGAGTTGGGAAACCACCCTTGGTGGATTTATCAGCATGGACCTCACTCATGCAAACATTCCTATGGGAGATGGTGCCTTTGAGATTCTATATAACTGAGAGGTATCTAGGAAACATGTATTGGATTAGAATGAACTTTATTATAGTAGTGAGAATGATTTTTACGAGGTTCCATATACCATTGAATATTATCCACGATACATACATTTTATGTAGGAGGACTGCATAGACACACTACTTCCAAAAAAATACAAATATAAAGAAAAGTTTGCAAAATTCCAAGGGAAGGAGCCAGGGTCCCTCAAGATATTAAATAAATAAGAATATAAAAGGGACAAAGAACGTGAAAAATCCATTAAGGATGCATTTAAAACAAAACCACCTTCACACCCCTACATCGAGAATATACCTTACATCAATTATAGTGAAGGAAGCCTTGCACTCATGTGGGATAAGAAGAAGGGAAATCCCAAGCATGATTAAAAGAATAATGACTTTTGGCTTGGACCTTACATCATCAAGAAGAATTCTGAGGAGGATAAGTACTACTTGACATCCATGGACGGGAGAAAGATGTCATTACCAGTAGATGGGTCTCTTCTTCGACCCTATATTCAAGGTACTTTACTTCTTCAGAGCCTAGGCCCTGGGTAAGTAGGTAGGTCATTTTTATTTCTTGCATTTACGTATTGATTGCTCATAATAGTTTAGTTTCATTTCATTTCTAATTTTCATTCTTCTCTACTTGCATTATTGATTTACATATTTTTTCCTTCATCATATTATATCAAAAAAATACAAAAAATTGTTTTTCCAGATTAGTTGTCAATTTTGAAGTTTTGATGAGCAAAGGGTGAGTAAGCCACCCTATATTTTACAGTTTGTTGTTTCAATGTAGGAATAGGTCTAACCATGAGATTTTTAGGTTCTCATGCACTCTATAGGGAGTACATATCCCTGAGTAGGAGCCAGATGCCATCCCCCATTTCTATGGATAACTGAGGAAATTATGTCTCGAGACCCTCAAGTTGCAGACATGGAGTGTTGAGGGATAGATCAACTCATGATGTCCACTTACACAGATGGATACCCACTTCAATGCCACACTTCTTTGGTTCATCATGATGTAATTCCCCACAACATCATGTTTCTAGAAGACAGTGGGTCTTGCTCCATGAGGTACAAGTCAGGTATTGTGGTAAGTGTTACTTTAATACTTGAGTCATTTGAGTATGTTGCATTTAAAGATGCTTTTAATTATAGAATGTTTGCTTGGAAATTATTCTCTTTGCTCTATTTCACCTTGGTGGTTGACATTGTGCCCTAGTAAGTGGTCACCCTTGGGGAAAGGTTTTCTACTGGGTGGTCTCATTGATGAGTCATCGTACCATTCTTGATAATACTTATCATTTTTCACACTTCGTCATTTTCATCTCTTTATCTTTTGGTATTTTTGTTGATTAAGGTTGGTTGTCATTGATGTCAACCCTTGAAGAAAGCCCTGTAGCACAAAGTTTTGGGTAATGGACCCAATATTATTTGATGTAAATATGACTCATTATGTTTTTGTCATGGTTGATAAGAAGTAAATATGGATGAACTCCAAAGTGGTCCCCTTATGGTGAAAGCCCTCACGGGAAGACGCTTTGTGGAGTAAGAGAACCCATGCTTA
>SNQJ01S0119596.1:1681-14810 GCA_010110895.2 Picea sitchensis
TGTGATTGCACTATGTGTCCCTTTGGTAAGCACAGCAACACTTGAACTGACAACAGAGCTTGGACTTTTATATATTATGAATGATAGTGCCTATGTTGAGGAATAGCTTGGCATTCTTGTCTGGGAAGTGGTGGCCACGAGCATTATAACCAAACTTGTTGAGAGTTCAAGATGAGAAAAGTTTGCTTGGATAAAAACATTTTGAGGATATTGTGATGCTTATTGTATTAATTAACAGCTGCACTTAGCTTCCTAGGGAAAGTTTTGAATAGAATTTTTGTAAGCATGAAGTTGTGACTTATCTTGTGTTGATGGGCACCCTGTTTTTAACTTGATTAAGCATGGCATATACTAGCTTGAGTATGATGCATGATTTGGTTCATATTTGTAGATGACATTGGTAGAATTGCTGGATTTTCTATCTTGTTGGTGATTATAATCAGGAATTTTGGATGCCCAAGTTGTGGGTAGCAACCTTAGTTGTCTCAACTGCATTGTTTAGTTCCTTGATCAATTGGGTAAATGCCTTGCATGTAGCAACTATGTCACGTAATCCACATGTTTCTATATCTTAGTGGGCTGTCAATACTGATTGTGATAGGTAAAGAGCCAAGGCTATTGGAAAAACACATTGATGCAATTCGCTCTGGTAGGACTGACTTAAGCTCTTGTTGGCACCACAAACAATTGGCATTCTGGTAAATAGATAAGCTACTATGACAGTAGTATGCTGTTCTTAACTCTTGATGTATGGCTGAACTTATGGCATGTTCATGCCTGTGTCATTTTTTAGCAGCTGGATTTTAAATCATTTAGTTAACCATGTCTGACAACATAAAATATATATGAAATGTTATCCTGTTTACCCCTGGTTGAGTATGTGTTGGGTGTGCATATGATAAGCGGATAATAAGTATGTTATATGATGTTTCACTTATGTTTGCAATAGTGGGTATGGGACATTACCTAACGAGCTTGCTTGAGAGGCATCACCCATGAATGGTATGCTCCCATTTATAAAAGCTCGAATGGAATTTTTCCCTGTATTGGATAATATAAAGATCTAGGTAAAGGCAAATATCAGCTTGTAGCCATTCAAACATCGGTAAGGACTTGCTTGCTAAGATATGGCAGTGATATGCCAAATATTTAATAATGGTATCCGATCGAGCCATAGTATCTGTTTCACAATTGGCGAGGATAGCATTGTGCTAGAATGATTGGACTCTTCATTGCATTAGAAGAATGTTCTCGTGAGTAGGTTGCAATAATGGCATAATAGCAGAAAATATAAATAATAAAAAACAAGGACTAAGTCAATCAACCCTGTATGACGCAGCTACTGCCGATGGAAGCTATTTATAGACCATTATATTGGTAACTCCTGAAATATATACATATATATATCTATGTGTGTGTGTATGTGTGTACACACACACAAAATAATATGTTAGGAAAATTATCAATGATGATCATCGACACTTACTGAAGCAAAGCAGTAAGTACTTGTTGTATTTGTGTGGGCGTCCTCGTGAAATGATGCATTCTCAATGCCTTGATTTGTTACTTTCTGGGTGCTGAAATGAGATGATAATTATAATTTTGTAAAAGGGCCTGAATTCTTATTGAAACTGACATGTTCAATTGCCATTATGACAAAGGCTGGAACCATTATGATATTCGAATTGATGCTTATGGCTTTGATATACAAGGTTGAAACTCTTATTTATACTCAAAGGGAGATAGTGTGTTCCTGAAACAAGATGCAAGTAGTATGATATTTAACAAAGTGGAAGCTAAGCATTATGTTGAGCATCTAATAATGGTTGCTGCCCTTGAATGTATTATGGGTCTGCTGGAAATCTGATGCACCTCAAGTTTTGCCCTTCTGCTGACACAGTAACTTCAGGACAAAGTTTCACAAACGGGGTAGTACACTGTGCCCCATTTCCTTGACTTTGACTATATGTTTGATTTGCAAGGTGACCCTAGTCACTTGGGAAAGCTATTTGATGTCTTGTTGACTTATTGAATAACTGTACTAGATATACATGTACAAATCACTACTATGTGGTGATGTGACATCTATATTATCGACATGTATTGTTTTGATGATAATGAAAAGATTGGCACATATACTCCTGATAGGAGATGGATATGGCCATGTATGTTGTTGCGATGACAATATTGATATGTCACAGTGTGAATATTAAGCTACTAAGTTGTACGCTAATGAATGATGTAAATATCATATAATGTACTAGTACCATTTTGGATCATATTCTCTGGGCCGGGAGAATTATGGGTGTCGCCATCCATATGCTAACATGTATCAAGATGAGCAAGCACATGAAGAACTCTGATAAGGGAGTTGTTGATAACATGTTCCCTAAAAAGGAGACCCAAGGCTAGAAGGGCCTTTGCTAAGTTGAATGTTTTGTCAGATGGCATGATTTATGATATTCATGATATGCTATGTCATGTAATTGTGCTAACAATGAATAATGCAAGCAATCAGTCACCTAATTTGATGGAATCCATCGTCCGAGATGCAAACCAAGCTATATAGCTCTACGATTGGTAACAAATGACATTGTTTAATTTGTTTATCATCAATGTTGATTTAATGGGGCAACGCTATCTGATGTATGCTCATGAGATGTGTAGGATACAGGGCCAGGCCTTGCCCATTGGCCATCATATGGGCATGGAGCAGACCAAGGAGCTTGGCACTAATGGTAGGGGTAGAGGTGACATGACTACCCGCTATTGATATGAGACACAAAGTCTCATGAGAATATGCATGATCTAGACTCTAGAGAATTGGATAGAGAAGAGATGCCTATCCATGGGTACGTGATACATGCCTACCCTAAGTATTTCCATCATGAGAGGAGATATGACTCACGATTATGTTTAGGAGGACGCCCAATAAAGATGCGGAGTCCTTATTCCACCAAGAGGCTCGTACCTTCACCAAATTCAAGGTCAAACCTAGGTTGTATTAATTTACTCTAAAAATTACCCTCTTAAAGTTCAATATTCTAATGAATTTGGGGGAATTACTTTTTATTGAAAATTAAAAATCAAGAAAATCCCTAGGGTGACACCCAGGTGGGATGAATAATAAAGAAATATCAAATTATCAAAAATACTAATTTTCTCACCTCGGCAACCAAGTGAGTGATAATTCATTATTTTTGGACTTAAGAAATTACTCTAATTTGCATGGGGCAATACTTATTGAATCTATAAACACAAAGGTAAATGATGGACAAGGAGATCCTGGAAATTGGAATTGTACTGAAATGCTGGCAGCATTTTGACCTATAATCTAGCACCCTGAATTGGTGAAGGAAGCTTGAAGTCCTGATCATGCCATTACTGTCTAGCAACAGTAATACACCAGACCATTGATTTATCTCCCAGTAGAGGTGCTATGCTTGCTTATCAGAGACAATGGATGAGCTCACCCCCATTGGTGCATATCCTGAACTATCTTTTGCTGTGCAACTGGTTCTAAATCTGCTGTTGATATGATCCCATGCAACTCAAGGGTCCCGACTCCCAAGGGAAGAAGAGTATCCTGGGTATTGTAAGGTGGAAATCAGTTGGCCAATTGTTAGTTGGCAAGGCAAAGAAAATTGCACTGGTGACTCAATGATCGAAATCAACATCATTCAGTTAAGTATATTATTGGTTTGATTTTGTCATTTTGACTATATTTCTGATTAGTTATGAGTTTCCCATAGTTTTAAATGGATAAAGAAAATGGTTGTCTTGTGGTCACTGTTGATTTGGTATGAGGATGAAATCCCTCTCTTGGAAGGGGATGGTAAGCTAACCCGCTTTTTGAAATTGTAATGCAGATTTTATTATTCATTGAAGTATGCTTCTTAAAATTAATGTTGGTGGAATTCCAAAGATTGAGATAGTTCTTTTGAAAAATTTAACACCATCCCTATTGTTATTCTTTTGTTGGATTGTTGAGGAAAAAGAAATTGATTTGAAGAGTGTAAATGATGCTTTGGTTTTACTTGTATCACTGGCAACACTGACTGGATTTTCTGGTTATTAAATGCAAGATAGTGCAATGGGTAAATGCAGAGAATGGTAGTGTTTGATGCATGCAAGGAATGTTTGGTTCTTGTTTTCCTTTTTGTTCTCTTTCTAACTCTGTGTATAAAGGAATATGAAAGAGGGGAAACTGTAATAATCACTTCTATGATTTCAATAGCAAGGGCTTGCTCAGGAAATTTTATGGGCAAAATAATGCTCATGGCTGCCCACGAGAACAATAATAAGAAACGTCAGATTCCTCTGGTTACTGTCAGTTGATAAATGCATATAATGGTAAGTGAAATGTTGTTCAGTATGTTAAAAACTCTGACTTGGGTAAGATCTCTCTCTATCTCTCTCTCTCTCTCTCTCAACGTCTCAATGATTTTCCAGTAGGAAAGAATAGTGCTTGCTATGTGGGTGATTCTCTTTCTCTATCAATCTGATGTTAATAATGTGTTGTAAATAAGTTAATAACACTGGAGTGGAAATGCATGAGTTTGTATACAAATTATTTGTTAAAACTCCTATACCAAGCAAGCAAAGGGTATGCCTGCTAAGTGTTTACTATAATGTCTTTTTGAAGGGCATTTTCCAGGTGTTAAACTCTGCCTGCTTCACTAGTATTAAAATGCAAAGGACGGCCAATCCACAAACAACGAAAGTCTGAATTGGCGAGATCTTACAATCAAATCTAGATTTCTCAGTTTGTAAGAAACATATTTAAATCATCAATCACTTTGCAAGGCAGTACCAGAAAATGGAGGTCTCGGTGAGATTAACTAAATTCAGAGATCCCAAATATAGGAACTTGGAAATAACTGTGAAAAGAATTATTATAATATGCTTAAAACATAAAGGATCGAATGCAAGATGGTCAAAAAAAATTATGGTGCACATTTATGTATTTAATGCAACAATTATAGTACCAAAATTTAATTACAAGCCTTCAATAAAATTCATGGTTCAAAAGGACAGTCAAACCCTGCTGTAGATTTAACAGTGATGATGCTAAAAGATCAAACCTGCTGTTGTTTGTACGATTAAACTTTTTTCTAGATAAAATGCAGGAAGCATTCTGAGAATCCCTTCATTCAACAAGTTCTCAAAGGTACACTAACAATTTGAAATCAATTTTACCTGCCCCTTTTTCGTTGTAAGTTGACGAAGAAGAGTTTCTGGGCGAGTCTTTCCTACAGTTGGCTCGCCGCTTAATCACAAAGTGAAATTAAAAATTGTTACTTGTATAGATATTTGCACCATTTGTAGAGACAAAACTAAATTCTACAAGGAAAGACTAGGTTTCCAATCTTTTACAGGGAAGGCACAGAAAAGTTGAAAAATATGAGAAACTCACGTCTTTCTATCAAGAAACCGAATAGTGATGTTATTAACTTCTGCCTCTGAGACATGCAACCTGATAATTCCACCGGATAGCATCTCTACATCTGCAACCTATAATCATATACAGATAATGGTGCCATATATAACAAGATAAGATAACAGTGTTAGTCATACAGCAGAAACAAATTAGCAAGGGATGCCCGGGATTACCAGGGTGACACTAGGGCTGCATATTTCATTACCATGTACATTAAACTTTGATATTCCAGAGTATAGTTGATACATACATGTGACATTATTCCATTAAATTTCACACAAAACAAGGAACTTTGCTACCAACATAAAATTACTAACCTTTGCAAACAGACCGCGTTCGACGTACCAATTATCAATCAAATTTAGCACTTTATTCAGACGCTGATAATTTACAACCTTTCCTGCACAACTTGAAACCAATAAAGTCAACTTAATCTGAGGAATTCCTTCCTCAAGCTTTTCATCTTCCAGTGAGAAAGAGGAGAAAGGGTGGGGGGATTATTTTTTCACATCCCAGAGTAATAGAATACAACCACAGATATATAATCAATCTTAGCACCCAGGTTTTCATAATACAAAAGACATTGTGAAATATAATTTAAAGAAAAATATGAACGCCTACAGCAAGGCACATACCATATTCATCCCTGAATGCATCTTCCACAATCCTTGTTGGAAGAACATTTGCACCCTCACAAATCAAGCCTTTAAATTCTTGATATGGTTCTACCTTGAATAAGAAATAGCAGAAACTAAATTATTCTTTATTTCTAAATCACAAAACCAAAACATGAACCCATACGTTAATGAGCATCTATGCATCCTTACGGAATCTAAATGATAAATAATAAGGGTGAATCTATAACATTTTAATGACAAAATATAATTTTACATCCTATGATACATTGTTTCTAGTTGACAAACATTACTCAATAACAATCATGCTTAACAAATCTAATCCTTTATCTGAGCTTCCAAAGTTTCCTAGGGTAAAAAGTTAAAGTTTATATACCCAAAAATAGTCAAACCCTTGAAGAAAGGCAAGAAGAATAAATCTCAATAGTATATTAAATGCATGTGTATTGTTCTAACTAATAAAAGCAACAAGCTTTAAGATTTAGATGGATTCCTTAAATCTAATCTGGGTAACGAATGCCCAATTGCTTTGTGAGTTGCTAAGAGTTAGTTGCATTTTGTCCAAATTGTGACAAGCAATCATTAAAAGTATATGATCGTTGATAAATTTCTAATGAAAAGACACCCCTCTATCTTTTGCACCCCTTGTGCAGCCCAATGCCAAGACCTAATCCTAGAGCACCTGGGTGAAATTGAAGGTGTAAAATCTGTGGTCTAAAAGGCAAAGTCGATAATGAAAGTCATTTATTATCACACATGGGTCCTCAACATGACAAGGAAATATACCAAGAGCAAAGAACTTGTCTATCCTACCATCATCCGACTTGCCACTAATTTCATCTCCTTGCAGTCGATTTGTACACAAAAGATGAACCCAAAGATGATATTTGTATCTGTGAAGTGGAATGGATCAAAACATAACATGAAAACCCAAAGATGATGATTGATGATGATGCAAGGGGAGTGAAAAGGTTTGTGTTTCAAGAATTGTTGATGAACCATGTACGAGAAAAAGTTTCCAAGAGAACTAGTGGATACAGCAATTGGTGACCCATGTAGTTTCGTGGATGGTAACTTTTTTATATGGACTTCAACAAACACGATGTTTATATTTGCAGGTACAAGATGAACATTGAAGAAGATTAAAGATAAAGAATGAAGAAGACCAAAGATGAAGATTGCAGAAGACAAAACACTGAAGATTGAAGATGAAGAGCTTAGAAGATGAAGATGAAGATTAGACCAACTGAAAAGAAAGAGGATGATGATTGAATATTGAAATCAAAAGTATTCATTAAGGGGGAGTATGAAAGAAAAACTTGAAGATGAAGATTAGACCAACTGAAAAGAAAGAGGATGATGATTGGATATTGAAATCACAAGTATTCATTAAGGGGGAGTATGAAAGAAAAACTTGTACTTGTGAATATAAATGTAAGTATGTGGTTACATAAATGTGATGCAGTAGACCAAGCTTAAACGTCTACATCCAAAACTATGAATGAGGACAAGGAGAGAAGTTGGGATGAGGATTTCATAGAATCAAGTTGAGTAATTCATGTAGAGATTATTGGAGATAGTTATGGAGCTGGTTGAACAAAATATCTCATAATGACATAGTTGTTATGGTCACCCAAGCTATATAAAGGGATCTATTGTACAATATAAACACACGAGAATGAAATTATTGAATAGAAATTCCCCTTCGAGGGTTTCTTGAGTGTAAGCTCCCAATGTCCCTTGCTTGATGTATGCTTCAATATATTTGCTACTAATTATTAATCCCAACCTTTTCAACCCTCTTCTCCTCCAACACCCTCATGTTTCTTGGCCTTTTTTGGTATTTCAACAAGTATAAGGGTAGTATTTGTGCAAAAATATGCTCTTCTAGGGCAACAAACCCTCCCCTTCTCCTTTTAGCCAAAAAATACTATGTTTTTTTAGGGCAACGCCAATGTCAAGATGAATTATCTTAGTCCATAAAGGCGGTAGAGCCTAATGGACCTTCATAGTGCATATTGGTCCTCCACTTCTTCATATGAATGGACTGCCAACTCTAGAGCCATGAGGCATATAACATTAGAAACACCAGCAATTTACTCTAACTATCAACAAAATACAATGGAAGGAAGTTCTTGCTTGATGACTTAAAACACCTACCAATTTCTGGGATGTGCTTGAAATGTCATTATCAGCAATTCAAGTTGTGGAGAAGCTCTTGTTCAATAATGGGACCAGTTTTGCTTTCTATGTAATGTTCCCATTTTTGGATTCCCCACCTTAGGTCAGGAGAGGCGATCTTATGAGTTTATGTCAGCTTGACCAAAGGAATAATACAAGGATAACAGTGAGCCTCAAGTGCGCCTCTCTTCTCCAAAGCTCATGCTCTTCTTCTCTCTTCCTCTCAACTCTGTCAAGTGAGAATGAATCTCTTTTACCCTCTTTTCCCTCCTTTAGCCTCATCTTAAGCTAACCTAGAAGATCAAGGGCCTAAATTAGATCTATCCCAAGTCTAATCAAGGATGATTATTTGGAATTTAAATATAGTTCAAATCTATAATATTTCTTAAGAAATACTTCTTGCTGATTTATAATTTATTCACAGTGAATACATAGAGATACATGAACATAAATAGAATAAAAGCATGCACAATAACACAAGGATCTTACCCTGGAAAAACCCTCTCAAACTTGAGGGAAAAAAAACAGCAAATAATCTTTCTTACTAGCAAATGAATAAGGATAACAGTGAGCCTCAAGTGCGCCTCTCTTCTCCAAAGCTCATACTCTCTTCTTCTCTCTTCACTCAACTCTGTCAAGTGAGAATGAATCTCTTTTACCCTCTTTTCCCTCCTTTAGCCTCATCTTAAGCTAACCTAGAAGATCAAGGGCCTAGATTAGATCTAGCTCAAGTCTAATCAAGGGATGAGATTGTTGAAATTTAAATATAGTTCAAATCTATAATATTTCTTAAAAATACTTCTTGCTGATTTATAATTTATTCACAGTGAATACGTAGAGATACATGAACATAAATAGAATAGAAGCATGCACAATAACACAAGGATTTTACCCTGGAAAAAACCCTCTCAAGCTTGAGGGAAAAAAGTAAAACCAGCAAATCATCTTTCTTATTAGCAAATGAATGAGCTAGGAGCAGATACAGATTTACCACAACCACACAGGCTTACAACCATGAGAGTTTGTTGTCCAGATCTAGCTTTAAAGCTAGCTCAAATTCTGGTAGAAGTTCACAGCCCGAAACCTGAAAGCAAATTGTCCTTGCTGCAGAGATCCCACGAGCAGCAGAGCTTCCTTCTTCGTTGTGTCGTAACGAGTATTCAATGTCCCTTTGTCAAGCACTGAGGAGTTCTATTAATAATAATTATTTCTCCATAACTCGCTATGGAACTCGTCTTCATCACTTGACTTAACTAAGATAACTNGCAGCAGAGCTTCCTTCTTCGTTGTGTCGTAACGAGTATTCAATGTCCCTTTGTCAAGCACTGAGGAGTTCTATTAATAATAATTATTTCTCCATAACTCGCTATGGAACTCGTCTTCATCACTTGACTTAACTAAGATAACTTGTCTTAGTAACTCAACTTACCAACTCGACTTTACATGCATACTTTGTCAACTCGTCTTTGTAACTTAACTTACCAACTCCGCTTTACAATAGTCTTTGCATGACTCGACTTTGACAACTCGAACTTGACAACTCAACTTTGCAACTCGTCTTGATTTGCAACTCGACTTTGCATGACACAACTTGACAACTCGACTTTGCTTTGCAACTGAGTTTGCATGACTCGACTTTATGACTTGACTTGACAACTTGACTCTTTGACAACTCGTCTTTGCATGACTCGACTTTTGCAACTCGACTTGCAGCTCATCTTTGCAACTCGACTTTGCTACAGGCTTGGCTCTTCTTCTTTCTTCCAGCAATCACAAGTCTTTCATGGCAGCCATGGTCTCACGTGCCATCAAACTAGCTCATCACATATACATCATTTGCATCTCACGTATAAGAAAGAAAATTTGTCTCAGGATGTGACCATCTGGTTCTCCACTCATGGTCAATTGCTTGGCCTAGGAGAACCTCACACACCACTTTTGCCTACACAAGGCAATACCTCAACACATGAGGTCACTTAGTCTTGTCACAAAGAGGATTGATCAGCAGTATACTCTTGTCTTGGCTTTTGCTTATACAAAGCTCACAAGACTTTTTGCCTTGTCTCAAATAAGTCTCTTCTCCAAGTCTCAAGTCAGCCTACACAAGGCAGTCTTGGAGAATGACTCACTCTACTACAAACTTTAACAAAAATTACATCTCATAAATCTCATTCCAAAACCCACTTTAGACTTAAGTCTCCTAAGTCACTTTATGTCTCAAAGTCACTTTATGACTTAAGTGTATTAAAGTCAAATTGACTTTATAACATAAAGTAAAGTGTGAGGATCAAAAATTTCCCCCTTTGTGTTTATAGACTCACAAACACAAGGGGACCACTTTCCAAGGTACCCAAATCTCAACAACACAGTGGGAGACAGTGGGATCCGGGGGAGAGTCATACTCTCACTTGATGGAGCATGGATAGTCCAGAGAAAGACGATCCACTCTTTTGCAGCAGTACGTGGACTCTGGAGGTTGTACTCTCAACAGTAGTAGTGTTTGTGATTGTGGAGGGAGTATGGTTGACCATCTGTGTGAGGAGTAGCATGGAGCCCGGGTGAATATTCAGATAGTCCATTAGCGCATAGGGATGAGTTCCATGGAGCAGTGCACTCCTCGACGATTGATCTTCGACAAGAACATCATCAGGGCCAGTCAATGAGCAGGATAGTGATGGGATTATTCTTTGGTATCCCTATGAGTTTTTGGTCATGCCCTTGGGATTGACCAACGCACCTACCACTTACCAGATTTTCCTACAGTTGCAAAGGTTTTTGTTTCTGTTCTTTGATGCTCTCAGTATATACAGCAGGACATGCGAGGATTCCATGAGACATGGGGCATTATAGACAAGACAACGAGGTCTTATTTAGGGCATGTGGTCAATGCACAGGATGACAAGGATAGATTGAGGGCCGACATGATCTACTACAGAGGTGTCACATACTTGGTCCTTGAGGCCACATTTGAGGAGATGATCATGAGGGTGATGCATGATACCCCTTCAGTAGGACTTTCCAAGGACTTGTATGAGCATGTGTTACCACATATGGAAAAGCTACTTTACAAGAAGGTGTCTAGACTCCAGGCATTGTTAGAGTACATTATCAGGAGTAGGGGTAGCAGGTTTCCCTATGTGGTTTAGCAAGAGCATGACATATTAGCATGCATGGAGTTGATTCCTAGTATTTGGTTTCCATCAATTGATTGCATACAAAGATTAGAGATGAGACTCAGTTGGATTTCAATAGTTATCAGTGTAGTGCAACAACAATCAGCAGGCCTTGGGAGTGGTGGACTTCCAACTTGGTCGTGGGATCCAGGCATTCATTTGAGAGATAGATTGCTTCACATGATGATGATGATCGACAGAGTTGTGACAGTGATTGGTCTGCTTGATTTTTGGGATGTCAGTAGAGGAGGAGTTGAGACTTACTCTATATGGCAGGATAGACTTTCTTTTTCGATACCCAGGATTGAGGTTGGCGGTGGACTTCCAACTTGGTTGTGGGATCCAGGCATTCATCTGAGAGATAGATTGCTTCACATGATGATGATGATCGACAGAGTTGTGACAGTGATTGGTCTGCTTGATTTTTGGGATGTCAGTAGAGGGGGAGTTGAGACTTACTCTATATGGTAGGATAGACTTTCTTTTTCGATACCCAGGATTGAGGCTGGTGGTGTATTTGCAGACTTAGACTTCACTGAGGAACCTTTGCAGGGGATGATTCAGAATAATGGTTTCAGTCCCTTTAGGGATGTGAGCTTAGGGTTCCAAGAGAGGAGGATGAAGACTGGGCACATTGGTTCGATAGTGATGATCAGAGTGGTGCAGCAACAGCATGGTGGTTCCTTTCTAGAATTAGTTTGGGACCCTAGGATTACATTGTTTGACAGTTTAATTACTATTGGACATGAGAGAGCCAGTCTTGATTTTTAGGAGTTTACTTCTACGATTTCATGGGTTGATGATTGGGCAACTGGCACAAATGAGAGAGTCAGCCATTACTTTCAGGAGCTTATACATATGGAGTATTGGATTGATATCTTAGATGGGGTATTTTATGAGGGGTGGACCGAGTATTTACAGTGTCTATTTGCTCTATTGATCGGTGATCTTCATGAGACCTCTTATGTGAGTACATTGCAGGACCCGGGGATCACTCTCAATTTTAGTTTGGTTCAGCTTGTTGATCACAGGGTTTTGATGGCATTGATTGAGGACAAGCAAATTTTCGGAAGGGAGGACTGTAAAGTTCCCATTTTTGGATTCCCCTGCCTTGCAGTCAGAAACGACCTTATGAGTTTATGTCAGCCTAACCAGAGGAGTAATATAAGGATAACAGTGAGCTCGGGCAATTTGGAGGAGTTATATGGGGCCCAGGCTAGCCCATTCACCATCTTTCATTATCAGGATCATTTCCACACAGTTTACTCTTGGTTTTGTGGCATTCCGATGATTTCCGTAATTTTGGGTTATTATTGAGCATATTTTAATTAATTACACTTAAGGTACTATTTGGAGCTTGTTTATTGGATAAATACCTTAGTGTAATAGCTTGTTGGAACCAGGGCGAAAAGATCTACAAGATAGGGTGATGAAAAGTGACTTTCAGTGGCTGTAGGAATCATAAAGGCGGATTAATCATTTTTTGGAGTAAAAAGGTTCATTAAATTAATAAAGTGATTTTATGAGAAAATACTAAAGATAAATTAAAAGTCACTTGAGGGGAAAAAAGGTGAAAAGGGGTATAAAAGAGAGATAGGGGCTCATATTCTCTCATTATGTTGATCATCATTTCATTTGTTTCTTGAGCTCTGGCAGCTTGACTGTTTTGAGGGTTTTGAGTGAACAAACCCTGGAGATCA
>SNQJ01S0119597.1:11850-27325 GCA_010110895.2 Picea sitchensis
TCCATCTCAAAAGTCAAATAAAATGGGGTACTAACAATTAACCAAAACCAACTTTTCTACAAATCTTTAATTCTAATGAAAACATCTAATTTCATTGTTATAATCATTAATAACTAAATGATAAAAAAATTCCAAGGAAATCCCCACGAAGAAGCCTAAGGAATGCTTTCCCACATTGAAGATGGATGGCATTCCTAATAAACTCGTCAAGATAGATTACTGTGTCTCACTCATAGGAGTTCAAACTAGAAACCTACTACCATGAAACTAACCAAATGCCCAACAACATTGGTAACAACTGATTAAGATAACCTCTTAAGATATTAACTAAATGATATAAAACTTTATTAACTAAAAGATATCAATAAAAGAAAAGTGAGGATGAAATTATGTATAGACCTTTCCTTGGGTTCCAAAGAACCAATACTTACTAACCTCTTTATCCGATAACTCAACCTTATCACCATTGCCATATAGTACCATCAACAAGTTGTTCATGGTCCCTTTCTTTTCCATGTGAAAATCACCATTACCATGTTTGAGTTCCCTGTGTAAAAAAAAAAGTCTTTAGCATTTTTATTGAAGATTGGATCTATACAATGTTGAGTTAGATTCTTGGTTTTTCGTTGCTACTTTGTTTTTAGAGAGTTTTCAACATCTTTATAATTATGGCTAATTTTCTTTACTTTGCTTGTTTTTTTTTTCCTCGAACTTATCTCGTTTTGACTTATTTACAATTGAAGAAACTCCACTACAATGATTTATGCTTTAGGTAGACACAACCAAAAGGCAATATAATTTAATAATAAAAGATTTTTAATAATATGTACCGATTAACAAAATAGATTAATAAAATTCAAATATACAATTTAATAAAAACAAATTGTGAAAACATTGATACTAATAATTTTTATTTTTTTTTTATAAATATTTTATAAAATCTAAATCCTCTAAATTATAATTATTAAATAAAAATATATTTAAAAATTCCATTTTAAAAAACAAACAAACAACATATTCATTTTATTCCATGAAAATGTACCCCATTTATTTTTCTTATACGACTCCTATTTCATAATATTTACACACGGTGAATGAAATATTAGGAAGGAAATCTATTTATTATGTAAGGCATGTATGAGAATCTTATTAAATTGCATCCCAATCATCCATCTCATAATTGCATATCTTAGTCAAGGCATGCTTGAGAATATTATTAAATTCCTTCATAGTGTCATAGGAAAGGCATTGGTTCTGTGGTTCTTGAAACCTCACAGGGAAGCCTTCATCCCCAATAGGAGCCAGTGTTATCTCCTCAAATAAATTGATGGAGATTTTTCTTTTTAGGTGATAGATTGTGGTCCAAACATTTATTTCTAAATTTTTTTAGGTATGTTGGAGAGTCTATTTTCTATAAATAAACTTGGAAAGAACTTTTGATTTGGTGTTGTCAAGCAAAAGAGAGAATCTTAGGTTTCGTTGGTTTAGGCGAGCCTAAAAAGCACTCATTAACCACTGAAATCCTTCGTTCTCGGTAGTTAAGGGGGAAAAGAAAAATCCCAGTTAACCACTGAAAAGGTTTCCATGGAAAAAAAAAAGCCCCTGCTTTCGCACGAGCTAGCTATCAATTGGCGTAATCATGAAGACATAACTGTTGAAAGTCCATGGAGCTGGTGAGGTATGCATGTTATTATTGCATCTATCCGAAGATTGATACCCTGTTGTCCTTTTAACTACATTTGTCATTTCAGAATTAAGGCCCGAAAGAGACACAGAAACTCATGTGTGATTCCTGACTAATAGAAGTGATTAGTCACATGGCCCCTCATTATCTCCAGTTATGAGGATATAGATCCATTATGACCCTAATTAATCTCTTTTTTGATTCCATTAATTACCAATTTGAATCCGAGAGTCATTGTGACAGTCTTGAGCCCGTGATTTCATTAAGCAAATGCATACTCAGAGGCCATAATCTCGTTTTTGTGGTGATTTCCAAGTGGAGTTCGAGTTCAGCAGATGGTTATCGAGCCAAATGTCATACCAATCAAGCCAAGTCAAATCATCAGGTAGTTTGAATTTCATACTGTTTCAATTTGATTTTATATCTCACCTAAACTCCAAATTTTCGGCTTGTATTCAGGCAGTCTGTTGTTTAGATTCAGTTAGTGGTTGAGCTATGCAATTAGAACTCTGAGTCACCCTATCTCATTTGTTTTACTCTGAGTCATACTCCCTGTCACCCTAAATCATAGAGTCTTTGTCTCCCTGACACGAAGATTTTCCTAAATCACAGGTACAGGTCAACAATTACTAAATGCCGAAAGTAGGGCCAGCCCTAAGGGATGAATTGGATGGAGTTTGGTACCTTGAGGCTCACCCTGAGGTGGCCGAGTTCTTCAGGCAAACTGGAGTCTATGCATATTGTGAAAAACTAGTAGATTTCCACCAACAGGTGTCTGAAACCTTTGCTATCTCGTATGATGGAAGAGCAGCAACAGTGGGAAAAGAGGAGTTTGTGGTTGATGAGCCAACCATAGCTGATTTCACTGGTCTCCCTAGAACAGGGGATTGTTGGTTCAAATCAACTATGCCTTAAAACATTGAATTTAGATCCTACCTTCAGCCTCTACACAATGATCTTATATGGAAAAAAGACATACCAATGTCTTATTTGGAACCTAAGTGGCAATATCTCTTGAAGACAATCTTTGTCTATATCACCTGTGAAGGTAGATACAACAGGGTTATGTTTTACCACTTTAAGCTATTGAACCATTTAACAGGCAGGTCTCCCATCAATTTTCCTTTCTACCTGCACAAATCTCTCACAAAAATGGCCAGACAAGTCAAGGCGAAGCCTACCAAAGTGGCCATCAGGTTGTCACACCAAGGGTTGATTACACTCATTATTAAAGATTCCTTGAAGAAGAAACAAGTGGACTGGAATTACTTCCTATTTTGGAATGAGTTCCAAACTAATTTTCAATAGGATGAAAAGGGGAAGAAGTTTGTTGCTAAGAAGTCCATCACCCCTAAGAGCAGTCGAAGAAAAAGGAAGGCTATCTCACCTCCAAGAGAGCTGACAGAACCATCCTCTACTAAAAGAAAAAGAATCAAAAGGAAATTATAGTTTAGTAAAGAGGGTGAGAAGACCAGGGACCTCATTGAAGGAGATAACCCCTTGAACTTACCATACAGTGACTCAGAGCCAGAGCAGGAGTTAGCAGAGAGACAGGGTGATGAATAGGCTGAGAAAGTTGTAGAAGATTATCCCAACTTGCCCTCACCAACTCCTCCAGATGAACACAGTCAACCATTAGCAAAAGATTCTTCAAGCAAGCCTAAAGCATCCAAGACTCAGAAAATCAATAAACTTTTGAAACAGATCTATGAGATGGAAGTTTTAGAAAGAGTCGTTAAAAAGGAAAATACAGACTTGACTGAAAGAAATGCAGAACTTTTTAACATGAAGCAAAGTCTCAAGGAAAAGCATGATAAAATCAAGGACAGGAACAGGGTGTTGATAAGAGAGAACATGAAGTTGTACATGCAACTTAGACTTCTAAGGCTAAAGTTAAAAGTGTCTCAACCTCCAACACAGGATCAAACAGGTTTGGAAACTCTAGCCGAGTTAGCTTCAACAATGGTGGATATACCACAGTCTTCCACAGATCAAGTTAAAGCTCACAGATCTGTACGAGGAAGAGTTGCATCATCAAAGAGGCCTTGAACACTCAGCAAGGCATCAAGGTAATCAATTTTTGCAATTTTGAAGTTTTGGACAAAGCTAAGTTTTCAGTGGTTTAGGTGAACAGGATGATTGTTCATTAACTACCGAAATCATAGCTTTTGGTAGTTAATACACCCGGAATTCCTCTATGTTAACCACCGAAACCTATAACTAGCCAGAGAAAGCTAAATTTTGCACAGATCAAGGTTTTACTAATCCAAATCATTTGAAAACACTTGTAATGGATAGATGTTGAATTATAGATTTAGATTCAACATCCATTTTTGGTGTATAAGGATTAGAAAAGGTAACCAAGTTGGTTTTGGTACCTATTTTTGGTGGCAATAAATTAGGATTTTTGCACAACTCAGCAAATTCGAATTTTATCTCTTGGAAGAATCATCAATCAGCCTTGGAAGGCTATTTTTCACTGCACAAGGACTCTACAAGATCTGAAAACCATGAAATTTGGAATTGACCTCATTTTGAGGATCATTCCTTATCTTTTGCAAGTTAGTTTTGACTTTTCTATTTTAGGCATATCTGATCCATTAATTCAGGATCTAGATACTGTGTTGTAAAAGCTATAAAGCTAAAAACAGAAGATGAACTAAGAGTTTGATTTTGAATTCTACATTCTACTATTTTGTATGAAAGACATTTTCTTTAATATATTAGGCCTGCAAGCTTCTTTCATTTGTTATTGTTAGACCCTCCTTCATCTTTGTCTATGCATATGAGTGGAATTCGTTCTTTTGTCTCTGTTTAATGGTCCTATGGTAACTATCATCTTACTTTTGATTGTTAAGCAAGAATCATAAGCATCTTTGGCTAGTTTTTTGACCCATCATATATATGGTTTATGTATGTTTTGGTTAACTGGTTGGTTTTCTTATCCATTTGTTATACAAATCTATCTAATAAATAGCTCTTGAAGGCCTTGTATTGCATGAATATAGTTAGACTGTCTTGAAAATACAATCCAAAGATTAATATATTCATCTTGATCCAAACCCACACCTATTATTGAGAAAACAGTTTCCAAAAAAATTAATTTACTAGGCATCTCTGATTTACAGCCTAGGAGAGTTTCTTGGAGTGATAACAAATTGGTATCATTGTCAGGGAACGAAGAGATTGAAGCTCAACTTCTTTGGGAGATGACATAGATCTAGCTTTGATGATAGACAAATCCTGGACATCATTTGGGTTGTAATCATCTATCTGGCGACTCCATTGGAACGAAGTGGCTCCAAAAAGAGCTCACACCAGGGCGAACCAAGAAGGCCCACTGGTAGCACCAGTTCCAGACCCTAAGAAGATCATCAGTAGGGGAAATTCTTTACAAAGACAGGCTTCTGAATTTGCAAGGACATCAAATCCAGGTATTCAAACGAACACTTCTTCTTTCATATCTAAAAGACCTCTAGTTGAATCCCCTGCTGCTGAAACTCATAGTTCTCAAAAAATTGAAATTGTATCTGAAAGATTGAAGGTTGAGGAGCCTTCAGTTTCCTCTAATGTTACAGACTTTTTTTTTTAGCATGATATTACATCCAACCTTAAAGAGGTAATTACAGGATCCCCTCAACAAAAAGAAACCTCTTCTTCTTCTTCTTTGAATTCCTCACCCACAAAGCCTATAGAGGGTGTTTTCTATACTCATACTAATCTGCCCGTTCTCAAAGATATTTTACATGATCTTTCCTCTAAGGGAGAAGAAATCTTAGCCTTATTGCTTGGTCATTTTTACAAGGCCTCTTATTTTCCACCCATTTCTGAAAATTTTGCTCAAAGTGAAGTGAGACAATCATTTTTATTAAACTCAGCCATCCCATCTCAACCTTCATCTCCTAAAAATTCTTCCTCTGTATCAACCCCTAAGATTTCCATGGCTGTCCCTTTAAACAAGATGGAACAAATCTTAGCAAATAGGTATGCTCCACTTGTCTTTCCCAATCCCTTATCTACCATGCCAACCAGAGATTATCAGAAATATATGCCAAAGTTTACCGGAGTTGGGGATTATACTGTTGAAGAACATATAGAAGCCTTTTATGCTTATGCTGAAAATATTAATATTTCAGAAGAAGATGTGTGGACCAGAGTTTTTTTGCAGAGTTTGGATGGCCAAGCCAGGAAGTGGTTCAAAGAGCTACCAACAAATTCAGTGAAAGGTATTGAGCAACTAGATGAGGTATTCTTAAAACACTGGGGAGAAAGAAGAGATCTTCTATATTACATTTCTGAATTCGGAAACCTAAGAAGAGAAGATGGGGAGTCGGTCTCAGACTTCATCAAAATATTCAATAGAATGTTCGGCAAGATCCCTGCAAAGATCAAGCCAAGTGATGCATCAACAAAGATAACATTTTCTGTTGCTTTTGATCCATACTTTTGTTTAATCCTTAGAGAAAGAAGATCATCCACACTTGCTTTAATGCAAGATGCTTCTCTCGAAGTCGAATCAAATATTATGGCATCTCATAAACTCAAAGGAAAAGTTGAGAGAAATAAGTTTTTTGTCGAGCCCCCTTCTTTTTCTAATAGGAAAATGGAAAAGATGGCCAAGATGTTGGACAACTTGACATCTGAAATGTCAAAATTGAAGATTCAGAGTCAGCAACCAGCAAGGATAAAAGAGCCAAATGCTTTTGTCCCTAGAAATCCAAATGCAATCAACAAGTCCAGATCCTTCAGAGAGGCAAGAATGCAGCTGATGATCAAAGAATCAGACCCCCTTTCCAAAATGCAATGCTAGAAGAGGAACAACATCTATCTCATGATGAAGCTAAAGAAGAAGATGACATAAATTGTTTTGGTGATGAAAATGATTCCTCCTTTTTGACACAAGTAGATTATGAAGAAGCCCAGATGGATCAGGAGATTCATGAGGCAAGTATTGAAGAATCTGTCTATCAGACAAATGATCAGCAAGGTTATAATTTAAGATCTAAAAATGCTACCCCTAAACCATTGCCCGCTGCTCCTGTGAAGAAGAAAGAAGTTGTTGCCAAGAAGCCTACTGCTCTTGTAAATAAGACTCCTATTTTTTCAAAACAACAGGAGAAGCAATATTAGCCCCAAGTCAAGGAGCAAGCTATCCTCAAAGCTCCTTCTAATGAGGTAAAAACTTCTAACAAATCATCATACTCTTTCAATTTCGAATCAGAAATTCAGAAACTAAAAATACCTATGCCATTGACCGAACTCATGAAGAATGACATTTTCAAGTCTCCCATCCTAAAGTCCCTTGAACCAAAGACCTCTTCATCTGCTGATTTTGTAAACTTACAATATGACAAGCCAATAGTAACTATAGGGCCTATGATAGAAGATTGAGATGACTCTTGTCCACCTTTCTATATATCCCTAAATGTTCATGATAAGATCCTTCACAACTGCTTGCTTGATTCAGGAGCATCACATAATCTTATGCCTAAAGTAGTGATGGACAAGCTTGGGCTTGAGGTCACCAAACCATATCATGTTCTCTTCTCTTTTGACTCTAGGAAAGTCAAATTCCTTGGCCTCATAAAAGACCTTGTTATAAACCTTGCCCAATTGCCAATGAGAAGCATGGTAATGGATGTCGTGGTTGTTGATATCCCACCCAAGTTCGGACTCCTCTTGTCACGTCCATGGAACAAAAGGTTAGGGGGTACCTTGTAGATGGATCTTTCATATGCTATGATCCTGGTGTTTGGAGGAGAGCTAAAAAGACTTTACAGAGAGAATCAACTTGCCTACATCATCAGTGATGCAACAAATTCTGTAAATCATCCTATTTATGCTGTAGACAGAGACTTTGGCTCATGTATTCTTCAAATAGATGATTCTCAGTCAGCGCCTTTGTAGCTTGTGAAGCCCACTGAACAACAAACTGATGAAAAACATGTTTCAGTTTGGACCATGTATTTTGATGGTGCCAGTACCAAAGATTCAGCAGGTGCAGGGGTAGTTTTGATTTCTCCTTTGGAGGAGGTTATGCATTTGTCTTTTAAGCTTGATTTCAAAACTACCAACAATATAGCAGAGTATGAGGCTTTGATATTGGGCTTAAACACAACCAAGGAGATGGGAATTAAAGGATTAAAGGTGTTTGGAGATGTAGATCTCATCATACAGCAACTAAACAGTACTTTCCAAGCAAAGCATGTCAGATTGAAGGCCTACAGGGATGAGGTATGGAAAATCAGGGATTCTTTTTCCATTTTTGACATTTCTTATATACCCAGAGATATGAATCATCTTGTAGATTCCCTTGCTATTTCAGCCAATATTTTTATTCCTCCCATGCCTCCTAGGCTCAATTATGAAATCCAAGTCAAATATAGACCATATTTTCCCGACAATATTAAATGATGGAAAGTTTTTGAAGATGATGATGAAATTAATAAATTTCTCCAGGTGGTAGATGAATTTTCTGATATGCATGTTGACCAGCAAAATCAAAATGTAGAGGAATCCCAGAAGCCTAAGCTAAAACAAAAATTGGGTCAGCATGAGATTGTTCAACTACCTAACAATTATATACCTCAGGGTTTGGTACCTCTTGAAAAGCTATTCGATCATAACGATGTCCCTTACAAGCCAGATAAGAAGGAAAAAGAGCCTGATGTTCATGAGCACAACATAGGAAGCGAAAGCCAACCTAAATTCATAAATCTGTCCTCTGAATTGACTATTGATCAGAAGTCTGAATATTGCATCATTTTGAAAGAATTCTCTGATGTTTTCACTTGGAAATACAGTGATCTGAAAACTTATGACCCTGAGATCATTCAACATAATATCCCACTTGAAAAGGACACTGTCCCTTTCAAACAAAAGCTCAGACCTATCAGCCCACTTCTTTTGCCTGTAATTGAAAGAGAAATCAAAAAGCTTCTTGATGCTAAGATCACAATCCCTTTAAGATACTCCAAATGGATTGCAAATCTAGTAATAGTGAGAAAGAAAAATGGTGAGGTCAGGTTATGTGTGGACTTTAGAAACTTAAACATATGCTCAAAGAAAGATAACTATCCCCTACCTAAGATGGAACATTTGCTGCAAAGAATTTCAGGGGCTACTGTCTTTCCTGGATGGTTTTTCTAGCTACAACCAGATTTCTGTCCATCCTGATGACCAAGAGAAGACTGCTTTTACTACTCCTTAGGGTACCTTCATGTATGCCAAAATGCCATTCGGATTAATGAATGTCGGGGCCACTTTTCAAAGGGCCATGGACATAGCTTTCGTGGGTGAGAAGGACAAGTTTGTCCTCATCTATCTCGATGACATCACAGTTTATTCCAGCAGTCATGAAGAGCATCTAAAGCATTTAAAAAGAGTTTTTCTGAAGTGTAGGCAATTCAGAATTTCATTGAATCCCAAAAAGTCCCATTTTGCTCTCAAGAAAGGCAAGCTCCTAGGCCACATTGTCTCAACAGAAGGCGTGAAAATTGATCCAGCTTGGGTGAAAGCAATTCAGAGGCTATCCTTACCAAGGTCGAAAAAGGATATTCAATCTCTGTTCGGTAAGATTAATTTTGTTAGAAGATTTGTTCCAAATTTTGTCGAGCTAGTAAAACACATAACATGTATGTTGAAAAAGGGATCTGAGATAAAATGGACAGATAATGCAAGGAATTCATTTTAGGATATCAAACAGGCTATCATGGAATCCCCGACTCTAATCAGTCCGGATTACAGCAAGAGTTTCTATATTTTATCCTTCGCATCTTATGACACGGTGGCAACAGTCTTGTTACAGAAAGATGATGACAGTATGGATCACCCATTTGCCTTCTTCAACAAAACACTCAGAGATGCTGAACTAAGGTATGATCATATTCAAAAACAAGCCTATGCTCTCATAAAATCTTTAAAAGCTTTCATAATTTATATCCTCCACTCAAAATTCATTGCATATGTTCCTTCACCCTCCATGAAAGATGTTTTGACTCAACCTGATATTGATGGACAAAGAGCTAAATGGATCACAAAGTTAATCGAGTTCGGCATAGAAGTAAAGCCAACCAAATTGGTAAAAGGCCAAGGCCTTGCTAAGATTTTAATGAAGGAAAACCATGAGTTTCTAGACATAAATTTCATTGGGGAAAATTCAATGAGTTTGCAGACAGAGGTGGCAGTAGAAGGACAACATAACAATCAACAGGTGGCGGAGCATTTGTCTTCTTGTGAATGGTACTCAAGTATTATACATTTTTTACAAAAGCTAGAGGTTCCTCCTGAACTTAGCATGACTCAAGCCCGAGCCCTTAAGCTCAGAACCATCAAATTTTGCATTTACAATAATCTGTTATATTGGAAAGACCCTGCTGGTTTACTACTCATATGTTTAGACAAAGAAGAGTTAGTAGAAGTTATACATTAGTTTCATTCAAGTGTTTGTGGAGGTCATCATTACTAGAAGACCAGAGTTTATAAAATTCTAAGGGCTAGGTACTATTGGCCTTTTCTTTTCTCAGATGTGTGTGCCTTCGTCAAAGCTTGTGATAAATGTCAAAGATTCACAAAAAAACAACAGCTAAAATATCTGTCGCTAACACCTATAGTAGTGAATGGCCCTTTTCAGTAGTGGGGTTTAGATTTTATAGGCGAAATAAATCCTTCATTTAGTGGTCAACATAAGTGGATCCTAGTGGCCATAGATTATTTTACAAAATGGATAGAGGCAGTTCCCACCAGGAATGCCACTCATCAGGTTGTCATGAAATTTCTTTATGAAAACATCTTGAGTAGATTCGATTGCCCCAAAAGGATGGTAACAGATAATGCAACATCTTTCAAACATGATGCATTGGTTGACATGTGTGAATCAATGGGCATCCAATTAGTACATTCAACCCCCTACTACCCTCAAGGTAATGGCCTGGCCGAATCATCCAATAAGAGCTTAATTAGAATCATCAGAAAGCTGTTAGAGGAGAACAAAAAGAATTGTGATTCTAAACTAAAATTTGCTCTGTGGGTAGACAGAGTAACTATCAAAAAATCCATAGGAACCTCTCCATTCAAATTGGTCTATGGGACTAATGCCATTTTTCCTGTTCAATTAATTTTACCAATGGCTAAATTTTTTCAGGAAGAGCAAACTGAGTCAAATGATATGGTAAGAAGAATGCTCGATTTGGTAGAACTGCAGCAGGTCCGCGAATAGTTAGTGGACAAATAAGAGGCTCATCAAAAGAGGATCAAGGATACTTTTGATAGGAAGGCAAAGGTAGATAATTTTCAGGTTGGTGATTGGGTTCTGAAATGGGACGCCCTTAGACAAGATAAAGGCAAATACAACAAGTTCGATTCTTTGTGGACCGGCCCTTTCATGATAACTAAAGTACAACACAACAACACATTCATTCTGAAAAGTCTGGGAGGTGAAGAAATGTTCGGTGGCCCAATCAATGGGCGATTTTTGAAACTCTATTTTGTCTAAGGCTGTGAAGCCTACTCATTGTAATTTTATTTTTAGTCTTTATTTTTACAGAATACTCCATGCCCAATGGAAACACTAGCAGATAGTTTTAAGTTTTCTTTTTTCAGGAAAGGCATTGGTTCTGTGGTTCTTGAAACCTCATAGGGAGGCATTCATCCCCAATAGGAGCCAGTGTTATCTCCTGAAATAAATTGATGGAGATTTTGTTTTTTAGGTGATAGATTGTGGTCCAAAAATTTATTTCTAAATTTCTTTATGTATGTTAGAGAGTCTATTTTCTGTAAATAAACTTGGAAAGAAATTTTGATTTGGTTTTGTCAAGCAAAAGAGAGAATCTTAGGTTTTGGTGGTTTAGGCGAGCCTAAAAAGTTCTCATTAACCACCGAAATCCTTCGTTCTCGGTAGTTAAGGGGGAAAAGAAAAAGCCCAGTTAACCATCGAAAAGGTTTCCATGGAAAAAAAAAGAAAAGCCCATGCTTTCGCACGAGCTAGCTGTCAATTGGCGTAATCATGAAGACATAACCGCCGAAAGTCCATGGAGGTGGTCAGGTATGCATGTTATTATTGCATCTATCCAAAGATTGATTCCCTGTTGTCCTTTTAACTCCATTTGTCATTACAAAATTAAGGCTCGACAGAGACACAGAAACTCATGTGTGATTCCCGACTAACATAAGTGATTAGTCACATGGCCCCTCATTATCTCCAGTTACGAGGATACAGATCCATTATGACTCTAATTAATCTTTGTTTTGACTCCATTAATTACCAATTCGAATCCGAGAGTCATTGTGACAGTCTTGAGCCCATGATTTCATCAAGTAAACGCATACTCAGAGGCCATAATCTCATTTTTGTGGTGATTTCCAAGTGGAGTTCGAGTTCAACAGATGGTTATCGAGCCAATTGTCATACCAATCAAGCCAATTCGAGTCATAAGGTAGTTTGAATTTCATATTGTTTCAATTTGATTTTATATCTCACCTAAAATCCAAATTTTCGGCTTGTATTCAGGCAGTCTGTTGTTTAGATTCGGTTAGTGGTTGAGCTATGCAATCAGAACTCTAAGTCACCCTGTCTCATTTGTTTTAATCTGAGTCATACTCCCTGTCACCCTAAATCATAGAGTCTTTGTCTCCCTAGCATGAAGATTTTCCTAAATCACAGGTATAGGTCAGAAATTACTAAATGCCGAAAGTAGGGCTAGCCCTAAGGGCTGAATTGGATGGATTTTGGTACCTTGAGGCTCACCCTACGGTGGTCGAGTTCTTCAAGCAAACTGGAGTCTATGCATATTGTGAAAAACTGGCAGATTTCCACCAATAGGTGTCTGAAACATTTGCTATCTCATATGATGGAAGAACAACAACAGTGGGAAAAGAGGAGTTTGTGGTTGATGAGGCAGCCATAGCTGAGTTCACTGGTCTCCCTAGAATAGGGGATTGCTGGTTCAAATCAACTATGCCTTAAAACATTGAATTTAGATCCTACCGACAACCTCTGCATAAGGATCTTATATGGAAACAAGACATACCAATGTCTTATCTGGAACCTAAGTGGAAATATCTCCTGAAGGCAATCTTTATCTATATCACCTGTGAAGGTAGATACAACAGGGTTATGTTTTACCAGTTTAAGCTATTGAACCATTTCACAGGCAGGTCTCCCATCAATTTGCCTTTCTACCTGCACAAAGCTCTCACAAAAATGGCCAGACAAGTCAAGGCAAGGCTTACTAAAGCATCTAGCAAGTTGTCACACCAAAGGTTGATTACACTCATTATTAAAGAGTCCTTGAAGAAGAAACAAGTGGACTGGAATTACTTCCTATTTTGGAATGAGTTCCAAACTAATTTTCAATAGGATGAAAAGGGGAAGAAGTTTGTTGCTAAGAAGTCCATCACCCCTAAGAGCAGTCGAAGAAAAAGGAAGGCTATCTCACCTCCAAGAGAGCCGATAGAACCATCCTCTGCTAAAAGAAAAAGAACCAAAAGGAAATTATAGTTTAGTAAAGAGGGTGAGCAGACCAAGGACCTCACCGAAGGAGATAACCCGTTGAACTTACCATACAGTGACTCAGAGCCAGAGTAGGAGTTAGCAGAGACATAGGGTGATGAACAGGCTGAGCAAGTTGCAGAAGATTATCCCAACTTGCTCTCACCAGCTCCTCCAGATGAACACAGTCAACCATTAGCAAAAGCTTCTTCAAGCAAGCCTAAAGCATCCAAGACTTTGAAAATCAATAAACTTCTAAAACAGATCTATGAGATGGAAGTTTTAGAAAGAGTCATTAAAAAGGCAAATACAGACTTGACTGAAAGAAATGAAAAACCTTTTAACATGAACCAAAGTCTCAAGGAAAATCATGATAAAATCAAGGACAGGAATAGAGTGTTGATAAGAGAGAACATGAAGTTGTACAGGCAGCTTAGACTTCTGAGTCTAAAGTTAAAAGAGTCTCAACCTCCAACACAAGATCAAACAGGTTTGGAAACTCTGGCCAAGTTAGCTACAACAATGGTGTATATACCATAGTCTTCCACACAACAAGTTAAAGCTCGCAGATCTGTACAAGGAAGAGTTGCATCATCAAAGAGGCCTTGAACACTCAACAAAGCATCAAGGTAATCAATTTTTGCAATTTTGAAGTTTTGGACAAAGCTAATTTTTTGGTGGTTTAGGTGAACAGGACGATTGTTCATTAACCACTTAAAGCAGAGCTTTCGGTAGTTAATACACCCAGAATTCCTCTATGTTAACCACCGAAACCTGTAACTAGCCAGAGAAAGATAAATTTTGCACAGATCGAGGTTTTACTAATCCAAATCATTTGAAAACACTTGTAATGGATAGATGTTGAATTATAGATTCAGATTCAAGATCCATTTTTGGTGTATAAGGATTAGAAAAGGTAACCAAGTTGGTTTTGGTACCTATTTTTGGTGGCAACAAATTAGGATTTTTGCACAACTCAACAAATTCGAATTTTATCTCTTGGAAGAGTCATCAATCAGCCTTGGAAGGCTATTTTGCACTGCACAAGGACTCTACAAGATCTGAAGACCATGAAATGTGGAATTGACCTCATTTTGAGGATCATTCCTTATCTTTTGCAAGTTATTTTTGACTTTCTATTTTAGGCATATCTGATCCATTAATTTAGGATCTAGATACTATGTTTTAAAAGCTATAAAGATGAAAATAGAAGATGAACTAAGGGTTCGATTTTGAGTTCTACATTCTATTTTTTTGTATGAAAGACATTTTCTTTAATATATCAAGCCTGCAAGCTTCTTTCATTTGTTATTGTCAGACCCTCCTTCATCCTTGTCTATGCATATGAGTGGAATTCATTCTTTTGTCTCTGTTTAATGGTCCTATGGTAATTGTCATCTTACTTTTGATTGTTAAGCAAGAATCATAAGCATCTTTGGCTAGTTTGTTGACCCATCATCTATATGGTTGATGTATGTTTTGGTTAATCGATTGGTTTTCTTATCCATCTGTTATACAAATCTATCTGATAAATAGCTCTTGAAGGCCTTGTACTGCATGAATATAGTTAGACTGTCTTGAAAATACAATCCAGAGATTAAGATATTCATCTTGATCCAAACCCACACCTATTATTGAGAAAATAGTTTCCAAAAAGATTAAGTTACCAGGCATCTCTGACTTATAGCCTAGGAGAGTTTCCTGGAGTGATAACACCAGGAATGGTTGCGTTAACCTCCACCAAACCTGTACTTTGTTGGATTTAATTGCTTAGGATCAGAACAGCCCTCTGACACAGGAATGAATTACAGTCAGGCTGGTAGGTGGAAAGACCTCCTTAAGGGTTAATGAGGGGATGGGGCAGATCGCCCATCTGTAAGGCTTCCAGACCTAACCAGAGACTGGGAATTTGGGACACATGCAAACTTTTTGGAAAATGCAAGAAAGGAAAGCGTGGGGATTAAGGAGGAAATCTGCGAAGAGTGCAAAGGCGAGAGTCAAAGCTCTCGAGTCTGAGGAAGGACTGAAAGAGGAAAGTGAGATCTGATCACAGAAAATAGAGATTGAGTCGGGAGAAGGAGAGTAACCTTCGTCCCTATCTATTTATGTACTGGGAGAGGGAGAGTAACCTTCGTCCCTATCTATTTATGTACTGGGAGAAGGAGAGTAACCTTCATCCTGTTGGTCACTATAATTGCTTAATTAATTTTAAACAACCAAGTGAAACATAAATTATCAACCCAGGGAAGTCTTTTGTTTCAAAGATAGCCACACACTATATATGCTCAATTCCAAAAGCACTT
>SNQJ01S0119599.1:0-15445 GCA_010110895.2 Picea sitchensis
TTCAAATGTACTTTAGTCTGGAACATTGTGAAGGCTTCATGTAGATCTGAACAATAGAGTATATCATATTTGGAAAACTGGAACATATCTATGTGGCACTTCTTCTGTCATCATGAGATCTGATCTACTGAGTAGTCATCTTGATGTTATAGGAAATCTCCACCATGCTTTTGTTGTGCACTGGAGGTTCTCCACCAAGTTATCTTCTTTTATCTGTGTACGAGAGTCTCTTTCTAGTATGCCTCAAGGTCTTGAGATTTCTCTTCATATGTTTTTTATTCAATTTCTCTCGAGAACATTCTTTGTATTCATTTGATGTAGAACTCCAACTCATGGATGTTGCAGATGATATAATGACTTATGTAGAGATAAGTCTGGTTTCCTGGAACAAGTAATCATCATAGTCTTCTCTATCTATCGTGTCTTTCCTTTCGGCACTTTCTTTTCACCATTCTTCGAAAAATCATCGAGTAATCCTGCGAAACGCTTCCTCCCCGAGATTGTTGGTAACCCATTTTTGGTTAGGTGTTTTAGGGTCCCTCTGTAGTAGCCAACAAAGCCTTTCAGAATTAGGGCTAATCAAAGCATACGCCTCTCACTATAAACATACCTAAGACGTAGTATAAGTATATCGGCTTGTTTTGTTATTCCTGTTATCGTTCTTCCTCAAGACATCTTACAGAGATGGGTTAGCTTTGTGTATAGTCAACGATGTGGGTTCTTCTTGTTTGGTAGGAAGATTGTTATATATTCATTTTATCTATTTCCCTGAATGAATGGAGTCATCATCTTGTAGCTTTATCCGACCTTCAATTGGTCCTTCTATTACCATTGTCATATCTTGTTTCCAGGGTGTCTTGAATATTTTACTAGGAGTCCTGTAGCATAAACATTTTGTATGTACCATGATGCCATGTAAATCTTGACGGCAATGATTTATTTTTGTTCTTTATATTCCACAGTGCAATGAATCTGCTTTTACTGTTGATCTTGTATCTCTATTCGTTATAATTTCGATTCATAACTGAATTATACTTAACTTGTTAATCGTGTCGTTATACTATGTGAGGAGTCTATAAATTATTTCCTCTGCTTTCTATTGTAGCAAGGTTTGTATTATTTTCAAGTTATAGGTTTCATTTATCAAACTGTTATTGTCACTAATGATGGGCCTTATTGTTTCGAGGACCCATCATAGATGGTACCACAACATCCTCCCATGGCCCGAACGTCTAAACAGGTAGCAGGCGAAGAGACCAAGATTCAAACCTGTGTCTCAACAATGTAAGTATCTTTCTGAAAGGGAATCATTGGTTTAATTTTTTTATAGTTTTATGGCAATTTACTTTTCTTGGATACTTATCTTTTGAATAAAGACTAATGTTTACAATGTTTTATTTATTGTAGGGTCTATGTCTGTGCAAATCTCGGATACCCATCACTGCCTCTAGCGCAAAAGGTATTCGGGTTCTGAACCCTCTCACATCTCGGCTAACTCTACAGGTTCTATTGTCGTTTAAGGAGATCATGATTTAACCAACTCTATTGTAACTAGTTTGAGTCTACTGTATCGTTCGTTGGAGAAAACACTTGAGGTCGTTCTTCCATTAATGGTGTTACGCCAATTTTCCTATATGAGTATTGAGTCTGTAATTGAATACATATTCTGGCCATTATGTAATATACTTCTCTTCTTGAAGGGTTGGAAAGACAATCCTGGTCGGATTTACTCAGGATGATAATATATGGGAAAGTATTTCTATCCTTTGAATTTTGGACACGGTACTTACCATTTATGCTACTCGACTCTGTTCTAAACCATTGGACTAACCTGTTATAGAAAGGAAAAGAGGTTTACCATACTTTAAGAATGGATTCACTGGTATCTTTGGCCTACTGTGTTCACTTTGAATTGGATGAAGTATAATGGTTGTTGCTTTAACTAGAGTATTCCAACTCTTATTTATTTAAATTATAGTCAAAGATTGTGTGTCCATCGAATATTTATCATATTCATAGTATAGGAGGAAATTCTTATGAATACATACATACATATAATTGTATATACGCATTTGTTTTGTGTAGATGATATATTCTATAATTCATTATCATGCCTACCCATAGTAATTAGGAATATATCTTTTACAGATCTATGGTGGAATTGTATCGACTCAGAGTGGCTTAAATTTACACGAAGTGGTAGATAGCGTCTGATTTTCATTTATGAATATGAAGTTGTATTTACAGCAACTAAACTTATTCTAAATATATATTTATATATATAGATTCAATCTGTTCATGCCTAGATATCTTACACCAGAAATTGCGATGTACAGGAATTACCTCTGTTATAGAATAAACCCAACTACATAAATTGTATACTTTGGTCACATAAATCCATTCGATTATCCTTGGAAGACATTCAATTAAATTCTAACATTCGAATAGATTCAAATTCAGTCATCAAGAGTTACTCCAAAATTAGTTTTCTAACTATTTTGTTCAGAGGTTTGACTTCACAATGCGTATAACCAAATAGTTTTTCTCTCAGGTTATTGTGTACATACAGACTTTAGTAATTTTGCTACATCTGGAACTAACCCATCCCACAGATATATAAATAATTAAATTTAGATATAGTAAGTACCTTACATCAGCTATACGACCATTAAAATAGAAAATGAGAGTTATTTCAAATCAGATCTAACAAGTACAAGACATTAGATAGAAAATCATTCATGCAGAGAAGGAGTAGAGTAAGATATCTTAACCAACTCGTGGGAAGACAAAGGGGAATAACCATGTTCCTCCCAACCGTAGAACAGAGCAGCCAAAATCGCTTGCACATTTCACCCCCTAACCTGGCCATGAGTCCATGAGGACGAACTTGGAAAACTCCTCCTCAGAAATATCTTTCCATTCCTGTAGATCACTCTTGCCCCACACTCAATCCGTAGTGTTCATAACAGCAAGAAAACCAGTAGCCTCCTTTTCCCAGCATACTAGGCAACATCCTACCTCCTCACATATGCTATATATCCAAATAGTCATTTTTTCCTAGGTCTTCCTTCCCCCCCTTGGGAATTTTCGCAGCTTTCTAAATCCCTGATTTTCAGGGGCTTCCAATGGCCAAATATCTGATTTTCCACTTGTAACAATCAACCCAGAGGTAGTTCCCACATGTTCCCCACTCATGGAGTCATGGTTAGTTGATTTTAACATGGTTGTTCCATTTGTCCTCCTGTAATTAATATAAAATATCATGTTCTCATACAAATGTCATAGTCAAATAGTTAGTTGGGTCAAATCAGATCCCTGCCCAACAATCACAATAATTTATTACAATTATCAAATTTGAAATTTAGAATTTCCATAAATGGCAAAAAAATTCCAAATTCGAATTTACTAAAAACGAAATAATTTTCCAAAAAATTTGAAATTTCAAAAATACTTTAGTTTTGGGGATGTCACAATGCTACTGCAACATCCTCAATCCAGTGAGTAATAATCCCTTGGGTACACTGCCCAACATGTGGGATTTCAGCCCATTTGTGTGCCATCATGACCAAATCTTCCAAAACCAAGCCCATATATCCATCATCCAAGGTTTTGAAGATGCGAGAGTTGATGTGAGAAGGTGCTAAGTCTCTAGGTGAGTCATTTCTCTGCATCACACATGTTAAAGTCCTACAATAAGGGAACAACATCTTGGGTGAAATCCTATGACATCCCTCAAAGAACCATGTTAGGGCGATCCAAATAAAAATTGAGTATAAGATAAGGTAAACCAATGTTCATAAGAGATATTAGTCCTTGAATCATGAAAAGTAAGTTGTTGCTTAAGATATACGTCATGTAAAAAATTCACCTCAGTATCCCCTTTAAGCATCACATTGTTTCAGGACTTTATGTGAGTTGGCAAGTTTGAATATGGGAGGGCCTTAATTCAACCCTATTAAGTGTGCCAAGCAAGATAATGAAAGAAAATACCCAGGTAGAGGTATAGGTACCGAGGGGAACAGTGAAATAAATAAACCCTTTTAGAGTAAGTGTGCTAGCGTTATGAATTTGGGCTTACTTCATGGCTTATGTGTCACTAAATTCATTTCTATGAACGCCTTTGTAGAGGGACAGATTGATTCTTGAGATACCCTTTCCTCGATACCTTTTTCATTCTCAACCCCTTAATTTCCTTTTGGCACCCATTTATTATTTGCAAGTCCCCTAAAAGGGTTTCAAGTTTTTTTTTTTTTCTTACTAGTTTATGGTCCTATTATAAGTGTGCATTCAATGCATCAAGACAAAGGGTGATTACCATTAGAGGGGCTAGAACTCAATCTATCTTGTGGATTTTATAGGTGTCCTTTATCATTTTTTACATAACCTACATAGCAACTGCATCAATATCTGGGCCTTAAGCCCATTCTTCTCATGAGAGAATCGACCATGACCCATTACTAAATTTTAGTACGCTATGATAGGCTCTAGGATGGGAAGTGTTAAGTATGGTGGGTGTTATCACTCTGTAATTCCCAAAGGTTGTCTAAGGGTATAATAAATTGACAGAGGTAACTATCAAAACTAATTTTGAAAATGGGATCTAGCCCTGCTAGTTTTAGAGAGGGATCTCTCTGTAAGATTTAGATTTGTTTAAGTTTTAAATGTTAGGCTAGCTATGATAGTCCGAATATGTTTTTTTTTTGTACTATTTGGATGAAAGAATGCATTAAATTTCCATTGGGCTATGGGGTCTGTATTAAAGATGAGGATCAGATTCATCTTTTTATGAGGTTTTCATCATAGGGAAGGGTAGTGAAACTGTTGGATCTATTGATATTAATTGAAGTGAATAAGACATACAAGCTATGAGAGTTTGCTAAGAAAATGAGAAACTAAGAATTCCCTTACTCAACTTCAGATGAAAAACATATAGACCATTAAAAGACCAAAGAAAGAGTATACAAGATAAATTGTGTTCTATTGACTTCCTTTTAATGATTAGAATCTGAAATATATAAATGATCACAAAGAATAGGAAAACATTCAACAAAGAAAGTGAGACATCACCAACAATTTGACAAAAGAATCGTGTGAATCACATGTTTTATTATTGGTTGATCATTTGAAAAGATTACACAATAGATCCTAGGTGCAAAAATCCACCCACAATAATTCGAAGGAAGAAGTATTTATACAATAATTTACATGAGATACTCTCATAAATGACTAGGATATTATGGAGAAAAATTCTAACTAACTAGATATCAAATTACAAAATATAGGAATTCTGTTGATCTATTCGGATCCTTTGAGCTAATTTTATGGTAGTTGGTGACCCATGTATTTGACTTGTTCGATTGCTCCATGTTGACTCGAACCTCAAAATTATCTTTACTCAAGTAAAGAACAAAGATCTTCCCATCTATTTTTACTAGGGATGGAAACCTTGAGTAGCTTTCTGTATATCTCGTCCATCTCATTATACTTAGAAAAATTGGGTTTGGTGATGAAAATATGCTTTATCTCGTGTTGGATGCTCAGGTCCAACTGTAAATTTTCTAGGAAATATTTACCAATAATTCTTCCTTGTATACCTGGAAACTTGGAACCATCATTTTCCACTATATTAATCTTCTTCTTGTAATATGACATAGTGATTATCTTTTCATTGAGTACTAATAGTCGAGGGAGGCTCTTCTTGTGTAGTAATTCGATCTTGCTGAAAAATATTTGAACTCCAGTGTCCATCACCTGAGCCTTCTCCTCCAGCTACAATATTAATCCTTTCTTGGTCAGGACCTTATTGACCTCAAGTATGGTCTATGTCATGTCTTCAATCTCCATTTCTTCTAACTCCTGCATGTTTTTGGAGTTTAGGAATCTAATCATCTCAGTGGCCTCTGTAGGTCTTTCTCCTAGATCTTCTCTTATTTTCCCAATTTCTTCTCTGGCCATCTATACCGATTCATGTTGTTGAAATATGATTTGTATGAATGGCCATATTTTTTTCACGGATTTTTTGATATCCACCTAGATGTTTTCCTTGGCCTCGGATAAGGTATTTTCCATGACAGTCTCTTTCTGTACCTGTTGTAGTTGTTGATTGAGTTTTTGAGCCTTATGCATTTCTGCATGATAACTCGACTAGAACATAGACTTCAGGTCTTGGAGGGTTTTAACTTCCTCTTACAACTTTCTGATCTCCTCCCCTTGAAGGGACATGTATTCCATAGACTTCATAAGCTTCTTAGAAGCATATAGAACTTGCAATGGGATGGTTGATGGAATCTCTATTGTTGTAGTTGCTTATGTTGTCCTAACTCATATCAGAGGGACTGCCTCCAGTGGAATAATATCCATTTTCACACTCTGTTCTTTCTCCTTTATCAATTTTTCCATCTCTTCCTCCATCTCTCTTATCTGTGCATTTTGTTCCCTGGTCAACTTCAACATCTCCTCTTTGTAGCCTTCAGTTTCAACCACCTCCTTTGCTTGTGAATATTGAGTGGTTGGAAGCTTCAGTTGCTTGCTCAAGGATTCTATATCAACATTTTTCTTCTTTAACAATTCTTCAACTACCTTGACATTTGATGGGTCATACCCAATCTTTATCACCAACTCTTCTAGTGATTTAATCTTATTTTCCTTGGCCAAAAAGGATATTTTCTCCAGTTTCAATTGGGACTGGATATTATTCAGAGACACCTGCAATTTTGAAGAAGTCAGTGACTTATTTGTGAAAGTGGATAATATCATCTCCCATGTTTTCTTTTGCATTTCCATTTGGTCCACTGGATGGACCTCCTTCACAACAAACTCAAAATAATTCTTCTTGTAATGAACAGTTGTCTTGGGATGAGGAATTTATTCTTGCAGTAATTCTATTTTCATTCTTCCTTTCTCTATTTCAAATGTTGATAGTAGTCTATGTTGGGCAGTGAATTGCTACTTCCAGAAGTGGGCATATGTGTTGTTTTTTAGGATTTCATTCCTCTGCTTGATCTTTTTGTATTTGTCAAAGATATTTGATCCCATTGGCTCATGAGAGGATTCGGATGACAGAGTAGTGTATGTTTGTTTTTTAGTTGAAGATGTGGACACTATGAACTGACTTCCTAAAAAGGTTGAGGAATGTGGTCCCTCCATGACTATGGTGAACTAGATTTCTCCTTCTTTGAGTAGGTTTGGTGTGTGACTAGTTTTAGCCCTCTTCCTATAGACTTGAAAGTATCCAGCTAACACCTCTCTGACTGAAGTGGAAACCTCTTTCCGTGCTCTCTTTTTTGTTTGTATTTGAGGTGTGATTGTATGTGAAGTAGTGACAGGGGGAGGTTATTCTTCTGTTTCCAACAATGTATTTTGTTTCCAATCAATCTGATTCATATAATTTTCCACCTCTGTCTTGTGTACATGAGCATAAGGAGTGCTCTTTCATTTGACTCTGAGCTTTGAATGACACCAAATGGGTCATAATTCCATGTGAAACTCTGAGTGAAGTTCATCTGTTTCAAGAGGTTGTTTGCCTCTTCTCATGCATCTCTGTTGTTGCATATGAAAGAACCAATTTGGGTTTTGATTCTGAGTTGTTGTTTCTTCTTGACTGATACAAAATGGATGTCATCAGAGTTCACCATATGCTTGATATATTCCAATGCAAATATCCTTATAGGGAGATATTTTGGCAGTCTGTATGGTGGAAATTCACATACATACACTCTTATTTCAGTGTGATTTTGGTACAGATACCAATCTCTTGTTTTGGCCAAATCAGAGAGGTGAAGAATTCTATGGACTTCTTCATTGATTCTTGGCTTTGTTTTGCTATTGAGCATGTAAACCATTGGGTGATAAAATTGATCAATGAAATCCTTGAAGTTGACCTCAGTTGAATTTTTCCTCACTAGGGAGGTACATGAAGTCACTGATTGAGGGTTTCCTTCCTGATCCAATTTTTGAAGAGCACATGAAAATATATCTCACTGAAAAAACAAGAATAGGTATATCAATAGTAAGGAATATCTAAACATTTCTTCGATTGAAAATTTGAAAAACTGTTCATGTATGTTATCATCCAAAAACTCACTGAAATCAAATTAAACTGTGGCATTTTATTTTGTGGAGAAAATGGACAGAAAATCTAAGATAGGTTCATCTACCCATTCATCTGAAAAATATCCTAACAAGAAACAGAGGGTAGAAACAATTTGTTTTTCCCTGACAGAGAAGATGGAAGATGGATAGGGAGAATTTTTCTTAGGCAACTGAGCATCTTTTGGTAGGAATATTTTGAAAATATGAGCTATTTGTGGGAAGGAGAGTTTCTGGTAGAGGTCATTCAAAGCTTCGACAAAGAAAGGGATTATAGAGTCAATTCTTCAGATCTGTAAAATATGATTAATGGATTCGGGGGTAATGGTCAACAGGGTTTCACCAGAAGAGGAAACTATGGCCCTTTGGTCGGGAAAATAATGTGATTGACATTTCAGGGCAAATTCCAGGAAGTGGAAGGTCTGAGGGAACATGTATAGAGGAAAATTGGACTCACATAGTCCAATTTCGTCACTCTAATCTAATAAAATATCCTTTAGCCAGAAGTGTAATTCAACGAAGTCAAATTCACACTTCAGCTCTGTAATTTTGTAGTCTTTATCTGCCAAGGGAATATGATCCTGGTCGACGTGAGGGGGAAGAAATGGATTTTCATATGTCTCAACGGATTTTTCTTTGGGAGACATGACTAACAAAGTTCTAAAGGTGAACGAATGGAGGACTGTAATTACCCGGGTTAACTGCGTTTATTGACAGTGAAATTTGGTGGTAGTTGTCTCTAAGGGTCAATTTGGCGCGATGTCGACAGTGTACAAATCTGCAAATAGTGTGACAGTGTTGAAGAAACAAGGCTAAATAGTGCAACAAAGGTGTTCGTTATGATGCGGGTTGATTACTCGGTGAATAACGGTCACTGGGAGGGCATTGATTGGCCAACAGATATGTGGGTTGTGACGTGTGATAGTGGGGTACGGTGGTAGAGTGGGGTGGGCGGTATTGGGTAGGTGGTTTGGCAGGATTATGGAGGGGGGGTTAGGTGGTAAGTGGATTTGAGTTGGGGAGGTCCAAATGCTCAGAGGGTGATATGTTAGGTGGGTCCACTGCAGGGGAAACCTATTTTTCGGAACCCCCCCCCCCCAACAACTGTTAAAGGAAGAAAGGTTAGGGGGGGTTTAAAATGCACCGAGGGCCATTGATATTGGCGTTGTTAGATGTCGCCAATGAAATATTTTTTCCTTCTAGTCGCAACACGACAAAGCATCTTATCCACAATAAAACTTAGGATAAAATTATATAATGGGTAGCGCTAAGATCACCCTTTCTTATTTTTTCACCAAGGTATTATTTCCTAAGATAAGAAACATTAAATTTACTCAAATAAAGGGTATTTTAACAATCCCTTTGCAATTTTTATTGAAATAAACATTACTAACTAGCCTAAGCAACTAGCACATTAATACAACTTAGACTATTGGATTAATCATTACTCTAACTTGACTAATTTGGCCAAGATTAAATTGTTTAACCAAATTTATTCACTAACCTATAAACATAAATTTAAAAAGGTTTGATCATGATTATACAATATGATTCAAAGCAAATTTAGTTTTTCATGGGGTTTTAGATTTTCTCTTCTTCTTTTTTTATACCCACTTTTCATTTTTTCTATCCTTTTTGTTTTTCTTTTGTTTTTTCTTCTTATTTTCTTTTGTTTTTCTTTTTCTTTTTGTAAATCATTTGCAGAATAAAACATTATTTACAATAAAATATGACTAGAGGAAGAAATTATAATCACGAGGTGATACTATGAAATATAGGGTTATAACAGTGGCTCCACTTGGGGATGGTGCTCTCCTTGTGAGGTTCCAAGAACCAACTGCCTGTTTCATTGAATCTTCTTCTCCAATACTTCTCCGCATTCTAATTTTCTTTAATATAAATGTAAATCTGGTGATCCTCATTAGGCGCTTAAGGCCTTCTCTCGAGGCTTCAATCACTGATAAAAAATCACCCACACTTGAAATAAAAAAGTAAAATGGTATTTACAATGAAATGAGTGAGAAAATATTCATTCGTGTGAAACATAGTGCTTGAGAATTCTTCCATTGATAGGTCCTCCTGAAATATATGCTTGATCCATATCCTTGATAAAAAAATGTATTTCTTCCTCTGTAGGCATGTATTATGAATGGACCTTTCCATACATTGTCAAATTTTCCATGTTTTCCCTTTTCTTCATTCCTTGAGTCCCATTTCAGTACTTGATATCCTAACAGGAAGTCATCATCCTTGGTTAAATTGTCATAGATTTTCTTTATATTCTCCTGAATCACCTGAGTTTGATTATAGACCTCTTCTCTGGATTGTTTCAGTTGTATAGTTTGATTGACTATTCTTTGGATGTCATTTGGTTCTACATGTACTTCTTGCAATAAATTCATGACAGGAACACCTAAATAAGTAGGAAGAAAAACATCCATTCCATAGACCAACTCGTATGGAGACATACCAATTGACCTATTTGTAGTAAGTTTGTCTTCCCATAGTGCATGTACCAACTTATTGTGCCATGATTTTTTTTGTCGTGCAACATCTTCTTGATGATGTTGACCAAACTCTTATTTGAAGACTCTGCCAATCCATTGCCATGAGGATAATAGACTGTAGAGTGTCCTAAGGTGATCCGATACTTGCTACAAAACTCTATCATCTTTTTTTATTTGAATGTTTCTGTGTTGTGAGTGATAATTTTTCTGGGGCATCCAAATGTAGAAAGAATGTTAGTCTCGAAAAACTGTATGATCACAACATCAGTGGCTTCTCTGGTGGGTACAACTTCAATCCACTTGGTGAAATAATCAATGGCTATGAGAATCCAGTTGTGCTAGCTTGATGAATGTGGGTTAATCTCTCCAATGAAATCCAAACCCCATTGTTTAAATGGAGATTCAACTAAAGTTGGCTTCAGAGGTAAAGGAAGAAGTTTCCTTTTGCCTTCAAATATCTGGCATTTATGACAGGAGGTCACTTTCTTATGGACATCTGCAAACAAAGTTGGCCAGTAGAAACTATCTTTAAGAATGTTATTGGTAGTGGTATTCCAATTCAAATGCCCACCACAGTCTCCTTCATGGAATCCATGCAAAGATTTATCATCTTCATTTTTAAACGAACAATTTAGTAGAATACCTCAAGAATCTTTCCAATACAGAATTCCATTTAAAATGCAATACTTCATAGCTTTAAGTTTAAAAAATCTAGCTTTAGTTTTAGTCAAACCAGGAGGAGCATGTAGATGATGTAAAACGAAAATAAGGTTTGCATACCAAGGAGAGTTTGATAAAACCTCTTTAACTTATGGAGTCGCATGCTCTTCTTGTTCATCAACTGTAGCTAGAAAAGTAATATCCAAAGCATGAAAGTTGGATTTAGCCATCAGTTTGGCTAATCAATTACCCTTGATAAGATTGGTTGGTTTGATCTTAATATCATACTCAAGGATCACAACAATCCATTTACCCCTTCTTCAATTTGGATTGTCTTGAGTCAGAATACCTTTCACCACAACATTACTAACATAAGAAATAATATGTGAGTGGAGAATATATACTCTAAAATATTTAATTGCTTTCACCAAAAAAAAAGCTTTCTTTTCCATGATGTTATAATTCAATGCAACATCTCTTAAGGATTTACTGAAGAAAGAAATAGGTTTTTCAATATGGCCTTTATTGTTCTTCTGCAAAAGAACTGTTGCAATGGTATGCTCAAAGGAAAAAGAGAATAAGAGGAAATATTTGGTGTAATCGGGACTGATAAGTACAAGGTCTTGTGCCAAGGCCTGTTTCACTTGATCAAATGAATGTTTTTCTTCTATGGTCCATTTTATTTTTGTATCTTTTTTCAACATATGGTTATGTTTCTGAGAAGTTCTTACAAGTTAGGAATAAATCTTCTTAGAAAGTTTATTTTGCCTATGAAAGACTGGAACTCTTTTATGTTTCTGGGATGGTCTATTTTTTGAATGGCTTCAATCATGATAGGATCTATTTTGATCCCATCCATATATATGATGTGTCCTAACAGTTTACCTTCCTGAAGACCAAACAGAGTTTTCTTTGGATTTAGTGAGATTCTGAATTTCCTTCATTTTTCAAAAAAAAATCTAAGGTCAAGTAAGTGCTCTTCATTTGTTTTTAAAAAATCAGTTATGTCATCTAGGTATATGACAATGAATCTTCCAAGTTCATCCACAAAATAAATGTCCATTGCTCTCTGAAATTTGGCCCCAACATTCATTAAACCAAAAGGCATTTTCACATATATGAAAGTTCCCCAAGGTGTAGTAAATGTTGTTTTCTCCTGATCATCAGGGTGGACTAAGACTTGGTTGTAACTAGAAAAACCATCTAACAAATAAATTATAGTGGATCCAACTACCTTCTGCAAGATATGATCCATTTTGGGCAAATGATAGTTGTCTTTAACTGAGACTTTATTGAGGTTTTTGAAATCAATACACAGTCTAATTTCTCCACTTTTCTTTCTGGTGGGAACTAAATTGGACACCAATTTATAAAACATTAATGGGACAATGATTTTAGCATCATACATTTTATTTATTTCCTTTTCAATTAGAGGCATCAACTTTGGGTTAATTATTCTAAGTTTTTGTTTGAAAAGATTATGATCTCCTTTTATGGGAATTTTATGTTGTATAATTATAGTGTCATAAGATTTTATATCTTCATATCTCCATGCAAAAACATCTACAAATTCCTTGACAATTCTATATATTTATGTTTTTGAGCAGGAGGTAAAGATTTGGACAATTTAATCATTTTTTGTTCCTTATCAGACCCTATGTTACAGTCCTCAACATCTTTTCTAGTAGGTTAAATTTTTGGTTTTTTATCTACATCATTGAAATCAAACAATCGTTCCAATGGGACTAATCCTCTAGGCAGAATATTATCCTTTAATTGAAAAAAATATGAATTTTCTTCTTTTTCATTTATTTCTTCTAAATATATTTTATTTACACTTTCATTATCATTATCTACATCAATATTTTCACATTCAAATTCATTTTTTGATTGCATAAAATCATCAATCTATTCATCATTACCAAAAACTTGCCAAGACCCAATATTGTCTAGAACAACAAGTATGCATTTCACCTCAAATGTGTACTGGTGATTAGGATGAAATGGTATTTTACAAGTGGTTGTTGAGGTAGCTATTCTATCAAAAAGTATGTTTTGGACTCTGGGAATCACCTGAAAATCATATTCAATAAAGCATTACAAAAAATAAAGAACAACATTTCTATATGCCCTTAGTCTTGGGTGTTTGGAAGAGTACTCACCTTTGATATTTTTTATGATAAGTTCATAATCACCCCTTACTAGAATTCTCTTGGAACCAATATTTTTTAACAATTTTAGACCTATAATAAATTCTTCATACTCGGTTATATTGTTGGTACACTGAAAATTTAATTTGTAGGAATGGCTTTCTAAATATCTTGCTTTTGAATTGAAAACCCACACTCCATCTCCAGATCCTTCTTTACTGACAACACCATCAAAGTATAAAATCCACTGAGGTTCCATTGGTTCATCAATTTGTATTATCATTGTTTTATCTTCTTCATGGGTTTCTTTGATTTCCTCCAAGTTATACACGTCATCCTCCAATTTTGAAATTTGACTTTCCATGTCACCATCATTATATAAAATAAAAGAGTCAAGGTTAGAATGAATAGAGTATAAGGGGTATTTATGTGGTTTCTCTTGACTACTAATCATTTATTTCATTAGTGTATCCATCTATAATCTCTTTTGTTGACCAAATAATGGGATGGTAGCATAAGACATGTCCAGTTGTAAGATACCTTGTAATTTGGCTCCCTATGATCGAGAAAACAACATGCCATACTTTAGAGGTATGTCTGCAAAAACAATGTCCATAACTATGCTTTTGGCTGGTATTTGTGCCAAAGTAATACACAAATATTTGATCAAACCTAGACATTTAACTTTTATTGAATCAAAGGAGTACAAATCCTTGTAAGGTCTCATGATATCAAGTCCCAATTTCTCCATCACACCCTTAGAAATAAGGTTGTGAGAAGCACCAGAATCTAGCATAGCATTGTGCAAAGCCTTGTCATGGATATTTAAGATGATGTAAAAAGGAGGAACATAACCACTTTAAAGTTTTCCCTCGACTGCAGGTCCAACAACAATTATGGTTGATCATCAACAATGTTTATTGTGTCTGTACCCACTCTTGGTTCTATGTTCAGGGCTTTGATCACTTGTGACCTATAAGCATCCTTTTTTATCAATTCTGACATGGGAATAGGTATTTTCAATTTATCCAATTACTTTCCAGAGTAGATGTGGTAGGAGTTTTATTTTGATTAGGAGAATCTAATTTCTCAACAACACTCTTATGTGTAGTAGGATTGGGATGACTGGTTGAAGGAACATCGCTTGGAGTTGTCTTTAGTACAGAGTTAGGTGTTTCTTTTGTTGGGACCTCTGAGTTTTTATTTTCAGGAACTTTCTTGGAAAATGTATTTGAAGCTTTCTTAAAATCAGAAGCTTTCTTGGTTGGATTATCATTAGACTTCTTGCTTCTTAAGTTGTACTTCCTATGAACTTCCATTATTTCATTTTCAAAATCTCGTTGTTCTGATTCTTCCTCATCGAATTCAGTCTATGAAAGGAGGAAAATATCATGTTCTTCTCGGTTAAGAAAAAAAGAATCATTGTGATTTATTCCCATGATATTTATGTGAACATCATCAAGTTCCTCAATTGTTTCTTCCCCCTCATCAACATAGTTTTCTTGAAAAGGTGGCCTAATCTGTTGATTAGGGCCTCTCTATTTTCGTTTTTCTCTAGGTTCTCTTTGTATGATTTGGGGAGTATTTCTCCTTAAATTAGGATTTCGGATTTGAGGACCAGGTTGATTCTCTCTAGGTGGGTTCCTGACAATGATTTCTAATATTTCCATCATTCTTTCCACAGTTTTGACTAAGGATTCTATTTTGGCATCTACAGTGGAAGTGGATGGTTCTTCCTTGATTGTTACTCTCCTTTCTGTTCTTTGTCTATCTCTCCTAGCCAATAGATTTTCCTCAACACTCACAACACATTTTTGCATGTCTTCCATAGTTGCAGGGTTTCTTTCTCTCAATTGGTAGGACATGTCAACATCAAAACCATCAGGGCACTTAGTCAAAGCTAAGCCTTGAGGAGGTTTAATGTTAGTTGGAATTGCATTATATATATTGTTGAAGTGAGTGCAATAGTCATGTACACTTTCCCCTTGGTTTCTTCTAATACTTTCATATTCAGATAAAATTTGGAGTGGATTTTTCTTT
>SNQJ01S0119599.1:17625-42779 GCA_010110895.2 Picea sitchensis
TTATTCTATTTTATTGAAATGTCTTATTAATATTGACCTTTATTACATCCGAATACATTAATCTACCTATGTGCGGGTTAGGACCTTAACAGATTCTATACCCTTTTTTTTTGGCGTAAACAAAAATATTGGCCTCCATACAAGGTGGATTCTATCTGCCGAATAAGTTTTAAAAAAGGAAGAAAAGAGGTTGTCTATGTGTCATGAATTACAATCTGTGGTTAAATTGCCAACATTCGTTTCCTTGCCAGCATATTGATTCTATCTCTCGGCATAAATTAACAGAGAGAATAGTTATGTCTTAATTTTGAGAAAATGTTTTTGTTTCGCCAAAAGACATTCGAACAGTAATATTCCTTAGGTGAATAAGATTCCATGTTGCACCGCAATGATTTCAGGATCTAGTTGAGTAAGTCTCTGAATTAGTTTATAAATCACATTTCTTTGAGATCAAGATTTAATCTCTGAATTAGTTTATAAATCGCATTTCTTCGAGAGCAAGATTTTGATTATTATCTAAGGGTGGGGCCCTGTTGTATGCAAGGGTACCTATTAGGACTCTATCATCCCATCTCCCTCTTTTGAGCCACTAGACAGATCTTCAATAGTGTCGCGAAAGGAAAGGCGACCTCCATCCCTTGAGTTAAGTACATACTCTTAATTATCTCTATGGAAAATTTATTTCTCTTCCTTCTTTTATGGACTCTGTTGTGCGTTTCTCAATGATCTTCTTGATTGCAAATTTTTATGTGGTTATTAATTTTAATCTCTACGTTTTCTTGAAGGGTCTCTTCCCGTCCGAGATTTCTTGAAGGGTCTCTTCCCCTCCGAGATTCCCATCTTTATGAGGGCTTTGGAACCCATAAAAGGTATTTGGTTTCCAAGATAGGGCTTTGTTAAGATCAGGCAATGACAATGTTTAGCCTAGGATTACATTTTCCAGATCTTATAGTCGGACAAATGACTTTATCTCTGTAATTGGTTTGTCGGAAATAAATGGAAGGGACTTCCATTATTTTAACGCCTGATAAAAATGCTTCCTATCGTGGCTAGGTGCAGACTATGTACTGTTATTTTGATTTTGGAACTTTAAACACAACAAGTATGATTATATTCATATATCTCCATGAAGGATTCCTCTTACTTGTATAGAAAAAATAATAATACTTGGTTTGTGAAGTGCTCGACCTGATATATATACTTTGGGTATTATTACAGTCCTAGGATGATGTATACTATGATCATTATTTACAGTTCATAATATGAAAGATTTACTTGAATTTCCCCATGTTCTCTATACGAATGGTCCGACACTATGAGTCATTGTATTTTTTCCTTTAGAACAATAGAAATGTTAGATACAATCGTTATTTGTTAATGGGGTTTGGAAATTTCGATTTTAGCATCTTATATAATATATAAAAAGGGTTCCAGACTTTCCTAAATTTCAGATTCGCCAAACTTTACGCATCTGGCATTTCGTCCTAGAGGTTATCCTATTACAAGAGTAATGAAATTCTATAGGAATAGTTCTTCCCGTTAATACATCCAATGACACTAGAACTTACTTAACATTGTGTTCGAGTAGAAATAATCCATTCCTAATTGATGAATAGGAGGTATTGGGTCGGTCTCTAATCACAACAACATTCGACCAAGGCTCATTCATAGACATAAATAAAATGCAGATCTATGAGTGATCATAATATTTAACCAAAGACAGAGTAGAATAACTTATCTGAATCAATTTGCGTGAAGAAAAAAGGAACAACCACGTTCCTCCTAACCGCAGAATAGGGAAGCCAAATCCCTTGTCCTATTCACCCCCTAGCTTGACCATGAATCCATGAGGGAAAACTTGGAATTTCCTCTTCAACAATGTCTTCCTCTATCAGTAATCTTCTCCTTTCCTCACACTTAGCAAGTAGTGTTCATAACAACAAGTGACCAGGAATATTATTTCCCAGCATACTTGGCAGCGTCTCCTCACATATGCTATTTATCCACACCATATTTTTGCCTAGGTCTTTTTCCCTCTCTTGGGAATTTTCGCAGCTTTCTAAATCCCTGATTTTTAGGGTGATTTTTAGGGGCTGCCAATGGCCAAATATCTGATTTGCCACTTGTAACAATCAGTCGAGAGGTAGTTCCAACATGTTCCCCACTCATGGATTCATGGTCAGCTGACATGGTTGTTCCATTTGTCCTCCTGCAATCAATATAAAATATTATGTTTTCATACAAGTGTCATAGTAAAATAGTTAGTTGGGATCAAATTAGATCTTTGCTCAACTGTCATAATAATTTATTACAATTATCAAATTCGAAATTTTAAATTGCCATAAATGGAAAAAAAATTCCAAATTTGAATTTACTAAAAACGAAATAATTTTCCAACAAATTTTTAGATTTCAAAAATACTTTATTTTTGGGGATGTCACAATACATTATTAATGGGAACTAGGAGAACTATGTAGAAGTGGATGATAGATGATTAATGATAGTCCATTACACGCTACATTATGGATAGTATGTTTATTCTAAGGACTATGATAGTCGTGGTCACAAATTTAAGTGTATTCTCTTAATCCAATAATGACCGTATCTCTACTATGCATATGATAAATGAATAAATATGTAATTTATGAATTATCTCTACATCATAATCAATGTTGAAGAATCAAGAAATTTTAATGTTCCCTAACAAAAAAAAAATATTATTTGGGGAATTTGGGGTACATTACATATAAACTCTAAGGTGCATACACACTTGGGCCTTAGGTTTTAGACTTCGAGGAAGAAGGTGCATGGATTCAAACACACTTGGGCCTTAGGTGTCGTTTTTCACTTTCTTTAGCTTTACTTAGGTCAAGGATCAAAGGCTAAGGTTAAAACCCTAAATTGCAAGCACTTTTGGGCCTTAGGATTTTAACCCTAGAAAAGACTGCTTCACAAACTTGGACAATAAAAACTTTGAGAGGGAAATAAACACTTATGTTTCCCTCCTAGGGTTTAAAAAGATAATGAATACATATAACAAGATATTAATTCAACCTTTAGCATTAACGAAAGACATGAAATTGCAAAAATGTAACAATCCTCAATACTTACAAAGGATATGGAAATTAATGTACAAAGATATAACAGATAAGTAACCTAAAGTAAATTCACTTTACTATATTCTTGTTGAATAAGGTCAAAATACAATTATCAAATCTTACCCATAATTCTAACATAAATAAATCATGTATCACCTTTAAGTTCCACTTTAATTTATGAGTAATGACAATTATCGAAGTAGCAATTGTAATAAGTCAATACAACCTTACCAATCAACACAACCATTACTATTGATTAATTAAGTGAAGTAGAATATTGTACTACTCCATTATTAATAATTAAGTGAGATAAAATAAAAATTGAAGACACTACACCATTGTTTCCTTATAAACAATATTATTAATTAATTGTGAAGCAATACACAAAGTAAATCCCATTATGCAAGGAGAAACTTATCGATAATTTAATGTTAATCAAACGCTTTCACTATCTACCCTGGTCATAATGATGTAAAGCAAAATAACAAACACTTATTACTAATCTCAAGATTTGCATTATATCATCAAAAAGTATCCAGTCTTCTTTTATATCATTGACTCCACATAATGCAATATTACTATTCAAATTAATGACTCTAAAATTTAAGCAAGAGATAAAGTTGGTTAAGAACCCTTAATCACATAGGGAAAAAATTCCACCCTTATTACTCAATATATTCTTAATTCTTCCAAATTATGGAATTACTAATATTAGAACAACATTATTAAATGTTATTTAATATTACAAGTCTTGAGGATTGACCATAGTCATCATTAGCATAAATATCTTCTTAATCTTCTTAATCCTGGATACAATAACTGATATGTATTATTAAGTTACCAATATTCATAGGAATTATTAATCTACTCCTCTGATCTTAATGATTAATAAACAACGTATTAATATGAATGTCTTCTCAAGGTTATTTCTAGAACTCRGTGTAAGAAATCGTTCAACCCTATTCTATCAGGATTTAAAAAATTTCAGGAAGGAGAATAAAGAATTGTGGGAAGAATATTGTTCACTTCAGTTACAGCTGAAGTAGAAAGGCATATCTCACACAATAACATTACTATCCATTCTGTTAAACAAGCGAGTGGAACAGGCCTCTCTCAGCGTATCTGGAAATCAGATTGTGGTTATGTTAAAAGTTTATTGTACCACATATTATGCAGCGTCGACAACACTTGTTTACTTGTTTAATTCTTTGTTTATATATATATACACCTGGACTCTATTCCAATAGAGTTAGGGTATAGATTAAAATCGAAATTCTACCAATTTAACAAACTAACTATCATTAGATCAATAGGATTATACATATAATAAATCTAGGAGGAAGGATAACAACAGTAAAAACAGTCGAAAATTCGAACCATCAAATCGATAGAATCAAAAGCGATGGAAACATTAATTACAATATGCAAGGAATTACTATACAAGATTTACCCATGCATCACTAATTTTATACTCAATAATAATCAGATTTTTTATAACTGAACAATAAATTTTTTATGCACAAGCCATAATCCGATTCTTATCATATCTTTCAGAACCGAAAAATGACTGCAAATTTCTACACAACATTACAATAATAAATCGTTAAATACCGTAACCTAGGAGTAGAATTGTTGTAAATACCGTAACTTCAATAATTTGCGCACACTCTCCTTGTTTCAACCTGTTAATCCAATGAATTCACCTGTAACTCATAGCCAACGGTACGGGTAGTCGTATTCCCCCTATCCTAGAGGAATACTCGTCTTTCACCGTATCCCACTTTAGTTTAGAGCTTCCACTCCTTTCAAACTTTGGAACCCAACCTTTTAGTTTAGAGCTTCTACTCCTTTCAAACTTTGGAACCCTACTCTCATAAGTAAAACTTAGTTAATAAAACTTTTGGCAACATAACAATACTAATAAAGATGAGATCTCCTCTATTTTATCTCAATTATTTTATATAAAAAATTCCAATGACACAGGTCATCATGCACAAATTATTAATTTTTAATAATTTAATTAAAGGATTATTAACCCACTACATGTGTCACCCTCTCTCCAAGTTGTATATGGAATTTCTCCTTGTAATTTATTTAATTAGACATTTTTATTTATTTATTTATTTATAAATCATTTTTATTATTTTCATTTATTTATAAATCATTTTTATTATTTTCATGCACACATGTGCATTTACCCAAGTTTATTCTTATTTCTTCATTCAATTAAATTGTTAGTCTAATTCTTTTATTTTCTTTTTATGGTTTACTTAAACAAACCTCTTTAGACTTAGATTTTTTGTTATTTTCTTGTTTTTAATTTAATAATCATTTGCATGCTCTTTCAAACAAAGTCTGATTATTTTAATTTTGTTTTCTTAGCCTTCTAGATTTTTATTACTCACATTTGATTATGTGACAAGACGCACCTCTGTGCTCGAAGGGTGCCACTCACCTTTGACTAGTTTGGAAGTTTGTATGACACTTTAAGTCAACACTCCACTTGGTCGACCTTATGAGAGACTAAGGTTGTCTAAGGAATAAAGACTATGCCTTATTGCGCGCCCCTTGGAATTATTCATGAGTGACTATCTAAGTCTTCCCGCATCCGTGGACCTCTAGGAACAAGCTAATAGTTAACCATACGTTCAATTCACGGTAGGGGTGCTAGTAGGTTGTGACAGGGACATCGTCAGAACTCTCCCTCATATGTTTGGTTTCTGTGCATGAACCCTTTACTCCTTATGTGAGTCGGATTAGCAAACTTCATCAAGCATGCATCCAATTGTCAATAATCCATATACATAATGTCCATATTGAAATCATCATATATACATGTAAATAAATACTCAAAACTCAAACCAAATACAAGTCCACTCCCTGAGTCAATCGAGAGTCCAATGGAGTTTGTTGATGCCATCAACATCATCAACCTGTCATGTATCTTGCACACTTGGGAAAACTCATCAATAATGCTCGTTGATACATATATACATCTAGAATTTAACATACAATCAAAATGACATCTAAATATAACTCATAATCAAAGAATAATCATAATGTATCATAGCTGGATCACTTGCTCACAAGTGTCCTCAAAGAATAAGTCAGTGTAAATGTGCTCAGTGGAACTAGATGTTACAAGAAACTGCTTACTTCTTCCATGAATCAAGAGCATCAAAACCCTAATTGCAGAAATTTATCGTCCAAAAGAGTAAAGTATACAAAAAGAACCTCCTCCAAGGATAGCACATGAGTGAAAGAGACAAAGACGAAAATAGTGAAAGCTTTGAGAGTTACGCCCACTCAAGTGAGTGAGAAGTGATGATTTGAAATGATCTAGCACTAACATCTTTATATGAGGTAAAATATAGCGATTTGTCCACAAAATTAAGTTAAATGTCAATAATAAGTGGGTCCAACCCCTCAAGTAGCATCTACAAATACTAAAAATGGAAAAATTCTATCATAAATGGCACATGTGTGGTGACACCAAGCAGCCCAAGGTTAAAGGAGGGCATCCCAAGGCCACATGACATCATATCAATGTGAAGTGATGGAAAAAGGTGTATCACATTATCCATGGTCATGCTCAATCATCTGTGGTACCCCAAGGGACATCAAACCCCATCATCATGAAACCCTAGAAGGTGACATCATCATCAAATTGAGGCCAACGTCAAGGTTATAGGGAGTTATGTCTAAGGTAGAGGAGGATGCATCTCATATCTGCATGTATGCTTGTAATGAACCCCATATTGACCACCAAATTTTTTTTTTGTTTAAATAGTTTTCTTGCTAGAATAAGGGTCCTAGTTATGCCATCATGATGTTGATTTGATCATCACTCTCTATAATAACTTTGTTTTAAAATTCTATTACAAAGTCCTTATTATAAACTCTTAATTTCTCTAATTCACCACAAGATTTCTTAATCGTGTCATGATTAGGAGGTTATAAGGAAAGCATCCCAAAACTATTGGGCAAACCCCCTTGTGTTTTTAATCTGTACTCGAATACTTATAAGCTTCAAACCTAAGGAAAATCTTACAATACATGTTGCAGCTCATTATAATGTCACAAGACTTTAAGTAGCGCATAAGTACACGTGTGGAGTTATGGCAAGAATGCCTTAAATAATCCTTAAATTATGAAGGACCTAGGGTCAAGTTCCTCTTACACCGGACGAATAGCCTAACTACCAAGCTCTGGTTAGAATTGATGGTTGATTGTAGTGCAGGTACGAGATCCAAAGGCCAACGAAAGGTGGCAGCTAAGATCTGTCTATTGTCTCGGAATTACACCGAGGGGTAAGAACTGTTAGAATATAGAAGATTGTGTGCTCGTTTTACCATTAACGATACCCTTGTCACCCAACCATAGGCCGAAGCCACCCTCTAAGCACCTTAACCTTGACTGAGAATTACTCTCGAAGCAAACCCTAGGCTAGATAGCCAAACAAGGTGTAGTGCATCTTCCTCCAAGGATAGCGCATCAACAATAGTTGATCAGATAGTCCAAACCCTAGCCAAGAGATAATCCAAGCCAATACTGAAACTGGTTGTTGTAGCAGCTACACCTGTAGCTCTCCTCCACACATGCACGCCAAACTGGGAACTGCAGTGCGCACGAGTCGCTCTCTGCAATTTTGAGATGTGTCAAATGAGAAATGGCGCCTTGTATTTATAGTGGTTCTGCCGAATTTGTTGGGACCGACTTCTCGTTCTGGATATGTGTCTGTTCAGTATATTTTATTATTTATGGCTGAATTCTTCTCTTGGAGGCTGATAAGCTAATATAAATTATCTTCTTGAGCCAGCAAGACTTCTAGGGTTATTAGGCAACTCATTAGGATTTTCTCTTACTTTCCAGAGTCTTCTATTCCCGTCAGGTTCACACGTGGGGATAAATACCTCCCGCAGCTACCATAATATTAACACTCCCTCCTAGCTAGGGAGGTATTTCAAGTAATGGTCTTGAGCACAAAAACATACGATTTACCTAGTAGAATCAATATAGTCGTCTAGACTATCTCATGACTAGATCATGAGCATCACCATCACCATCAACTGCATCATTTCTCGAAACCATACTTCATCTGAGTAATTAGACATGATGTTGGATAAGTCACTCACACCATAGAGTGATACAAGAGCCACTCTTATAATCTAGAGGAGTAAATGCTCTTAACCAATTTCTGTCTAGAAAATCTCTGTTCATCATTCGTCTCGATGTTGATTATTTCCAATAAGTTTTTGATAGTCTTCAAGGTAGTTAGAACAAAAATAGAAAACAAATGTGTCTATCCATAGTAGTACATAACTACAGTCCAGTGGTTCACTACCACACCAAGTAACAAACAAGTACTTGATCAACAATGTATAGTCACGAACAGTGGAACATATCCACCACATTAGTCTTCATCTACTGTCATACAGTCTTCATAACAAACATTTGATAACAACCTACATAGAAACAATGTTATGATATAAACTGAATCATCTGGGCCAATCTTTCACTCACATCTATGAGCTCTGAAAGAATATCTGCCTCAAGAATAGTGGAACATATCCACCACAGTATTCTACATCTACTGTCATATAGTATTCATAAAAAACATTTGATAGCAACCTGCACAGAAACAATGTTATGATATAAATTGAATTATCTAGGCCAATCTTTCACTCACATCTGTGAGCTCTGAAAGAATATTTGCCTTAGAGTAGAATAATGAGATATCTGGACTATTCTTCTCAAGCAAGGAAGAATAACTATCCTGTCTTCTGAACCTGGACCATTCCCCACCCTGGGCCATTCTTCCTACACTACTCAAAGTGCACCCTAGAGAGAATGTATAACCCTAAGAAATGTTGAGTCTGAACCATTCCCCACCCTGGGCCATTCCTCCTACACTAATCAAAGTTCACCCTGGAGAGAATGTATAAACCCTAAGGAATGACTACCTAGACCATTTCCTCTGTTAACCACAAGAGTAAAAGACTGTCCTACATCAACCTCCAAAACAGACTATTCCTCATGTTAACCACAATGAGAAATCACTGTCCGGCAAGGCGGGCGAGTCTTCTTGAGTAACCCTCAAGAAGAGAGACTGCTCTAGACCACTACCCATGTTAAACACAATGGGAAGTCATTGTCTATGATACATCAACAATCAAACTACTTCCCATGTTAACCACAATGGAAATTGACTGTCTGTCAGAAGTCTCAATCCACTTTCCGAACAGGAAAGCATTTGTCCAAGATGGACTATTTTTCAAATTTAAAGATGAATGTTTTCAATAATATTTCCAGTGCTCCCTCCTAACTTGGAGAGTCATTTCTTCATTTTTCAATAAGAAGGAAGTTGTTTCCACGAGCTCTAGCTTGAGTATGCAAACTCTTTCATCTTGGATAGAATTTTTACCAAAATGTCTGCTTATGTTCTTATGTGTGGAGATATGTATTGGAGAATCATTTTCTCCTTTCTCGACATCATCATGGATAATGTAATGCTTGATTTCAAATGTACTTTAGTATGGAACATTGTGAAGGCTTCATGTAGACCTGAACAATAAGGTATATCATAGTTGGAAAACTGGAACATATCTATGTGGCACTTCTTCTGTCATCATGAGATCTGATCTACTGAGTAGTCATCTTGATGTTATAGGAAATCTTCGCCATGCTTCTGCTGTGCACTGGAGGTTCTCCACCAAGTTATCTTCTTCTATTTGCATACATGAGTCTCTTTCTAGTATGCCTCAAGGTCTTGAGATTTCTCTTCATATGCTTTTTATTAAATTTCTCTCGAGAACATTCTTTGTAATCATTTGATGTAGAACTCCAACTCATGGATGTTGCGGATGATATAATGACTTATGTAGAGATAAGTCTGGTTTGCTGACTTGAACAAATAATCATCTGTAGTCTTCTCCCTCCATCACAGGGAGAACCTCTAGTTCTATATCTTCACAATGCTATCATTCATGGTCTCCATGCATTGTTTTTTTCATCACAACTTTCAGTTCCTACACTTGATTTCTTTTATTGAGTTCATATCGGTTGGTAATCTTTTGATTCTTATTATTATGTTGTGGTTGTTACGGCTTTCTTTCTTCTTTGAGATCTTCATGTTCTTCTTCATGTTTCTTTGCTCTTGGGTCCATGGAGTTTCTTATAGATTCCATGCCCTAGAAGATTCCACTTCTCCCTTTTATCATAGGATCATGGATCCTAGATGGAAAACTAGGAATACTTTTAAGACTTCTCTTCAAAGAAGTCTTCTTATATGATTGAAGCCCGAACAAGTATTGTCTTTCATGGCTGCTACCATGGATATATATATATCATCATATTCAATGGATCCTTAGGATTAACTCCCTCTAACCCTTGCTTCATGTAAGAGTGCATACAATGGGCTCCCTCCATCTAATAGAGTCCAGCTTCCATTTGCATCCTTATTGTTTTTTGCAATGTATAATTTGCTCTCTTGTCTATGAGAGTCCACGCTTCCGTCTAGTTGTCTTCTACAAAATGTCATAAGTCTTTTTCCAATTTCCTCTCGATTAGCGATGCTTTCTGTCTTTGCTTCTTTCAAGTCTCTTCATGATTGATTCGACTTATCTTGCAATAAGCTTCCACATGATTTGTATTTCATTCTTTCATATTAGTATTATCTAATGATATCTATTTTCATCTTGTTTGTTCTTCCATAGGTATAGTTCTTCTTGGAGCATTATCTTCCAAGAGATAGAATTACACAAGATATGTCTGAGGGTGTCTGAGACAAGATATGTACAAGAAATAAAGAAGAGTGTTGTTACCTTTTAGAAGAAGAGTCTTTTCCATCTGATTAGTCTTCCTTGTAGGTTCTTTTTCTTGAGGAATTGATGCTTCATGTTTCTCCTTCCTTCTCTTTAGATTGGGACAATGATTCTTGTAGTGACCATGCTTTTGACAATTGAATCATTGTACTTCAAAAATGTCTTTCTCTTGGTCCCAGCTTCCTCCTTGGTAACTTCCTTTTACAATTTTCCTGGTTCTTTAATCTTGTTGTGAAAGATTGATTGTCATTACTTCTTTTGGGGTTTCTCTTTTGCCTTGATCCTTGATTCTTCTTGGGCACAACAAGTCCAAAGTTCTAACTTCAAATGTTGGGTACTCCTTCCTTGTGTTCATGCTTGTGGAAAAGTCATCCCATGTCTTGGGAAGACCATTGAGTACTATGTTCACCAATTCCTTTTCTGGAATAACTTCTCCTCAATGACATGGTTGATCTTTTAATTGGGAGATCCTTACAAGTATGATGTTATGTTGTCTTAATCATTCATCTTTGGCTGTTCTGAGCTCGTTCTTCAACTCAACTTGTCCAATGTTTCCGGTGAAGAGATTTGTTAGGGCATGTTACTGCATCTTCTTGATGGAGTCAAGATGGGAGATGTAGAGATTATCGAAGTGGTCTTTTATGGAATCCTCTATGACTATTCCTTAGCATTGATGTCAACATCTTTGAACTTCTCCACTTGCTTCTAGCGTTTTCGCGGTTCCTTCTCTTTTCTTCTTCAAAACTCTCGGCTTCCACGATCTTTCCTTTCATGATATCCAACACTTTATTCGGCTGGGATGGTCAATCCTTGTTTTCATCCTCTAAAGGATTAGAGGCTCCATCTGTAACTTGTTCTCCGATTCATAAAGTTAATCATGGCTGCTTGACTTGGTCAAACCCTAGATTTGACCAAAAATTCAAATTCCGTCTTGGCTTCGAGTATTAAAAGAGATGCACTAGGCTAGGGTGCCCTAGTCTATCAGAGATTAGGTTAATCTCTTCACTTAATGTGCCTTAATGAGAGGATTAGGGTTTACAGCTGCTCCTACTAAGTAACCACTAGCGGTAGTGTCGTTGAGGAACTTTCGCTAGTAACCCTAGCGACAGGTTCCTCGTGAGCTCAATATCCTAGCGGCAATGTTTCCTTCCTTGTGAAGAGTGATGGAAGGGTGTGGGCCCATAACCTATTAGAATATAGAATATTGTGTGCTCATTTTACCATTGACAATACCCTCGTCACCCAACCATAGGCCCGAATGCCACCCCCGAGCACCTTAACTTCGACAGAGAATCACTCCGGAAGAAAACCATAGGCTAGATAGCCAAACAAAGGTCTGCACATATTATTCCTCAAGGATAGCTCACCAACAATAGTTGATCAGTTAGTCCAAACCCTAGCCGAGAGATAGTCCAAGCCAATATTGGCTGAAGTTTGATGTGGCGGTTGCACTGTAACTCTCCCTCCACACCAATGCGGGAGCTGCGGTGCACTAGTTTACTCAAGTGAGATGTGTCAAATGAGCCCGACACCACAGCCATTTATAGTGGCTCTGCCAGTTTTGTTGAAGTGACTTCTCATACGGATATGTGTCTCTTCAATATATTGTATATTATTTCTGCGCCAACTTCTTCTCTTGGAGGCTAATAACCTAATATAAATGATCTTATTGAACCCGATAGAACTTCCTAGGAGTTATTAGCCAACTCATTAGAGTTTATCTTGCTTCACGGAGTCTTCTAATTCTCATCAAAGGTCCTGCGTCGAGGTTAATACCTCACACATCTACCATAATATTAACACTCCCTCCCTGGCTAGGAGGTGGCACAAAATGTGAGATTAACGATCCTTAAAACATACCATTTTTCGGTAGCATCAATATAGTCGTCCTAGACTATCTCATGACTAGATCGACATCACCACATCACTATCAGCTGCATCATCTCGAAACCATACTTCATCGAGTAATTAGACATGATGTTGGATAAGTCACTCCTGGGTGATACAAGAGCCACTCTTATGTTCCTGGGGTAATCTCTCAACCAATTTCCATGGAAAATCTTTGTTCATTATTTGTCTCGATGGTGATTATTTCCAATAAATTGTTGATAGTCTTCAAGGTGATTTAGAACAAAATAGAACACAATTGTGTCTATCCATGGTAATAAATAACTACAATCTAGTGGTTCACTACCACACCAAGTAACTACCTGGTAACAGTATAGTCACAACGATGGAACATATCCACCCACGTTGATGCTTCATCTAATGTCATGATTCTTTATAATAAACATCTGATAGCATCCCGCATAGAAACAATGTTATAATATAAATTAAATCATCACGGGCCAATCCCATTCACTCACATCTGTGAGCTCTAAAAAAAATATCTGCCTCAGAGCGATTGGAACATATACTTGCAATTATTCTTCATCTCTTGTCATATAGTCTTCATAACAAACGTTTGATAGCAACTGAGCGAAACAATGTTATGATATAAATTTAATTATCTAGGCCAATCTTTCACTCCCACATCTGTGAGCTCTGAAATAATATCCGCCTCGGTGAATAATGAGATATCTGGACTATTCTTCTCAAACGAGGAAGAATAAATGTCCTGTCTTATGAACCTGGAACATTCCCCACCGGACGTTTAACCTACACTAATCCAAGGTGCACCCTGAAATGTGTAACCCTAAGAGATCTTTGTCCGGACCATTCCCACCCTAGGCCATTCCTCACTTATGTCTAGAGGCCACCACGGAGAGAGATGTATAAACCACAGGAATGTATGTCACAGTTATTTGAAGAGCCTGGACCATTTCGCACCCTAGGCCATTCCTCCTACAATAATCAAGAGTTCACCACGGAGAATGTGCAAACCCTGAATGACTACCTAGACCATTTCCTCTTGTTAACCACAAGGTAAAAGGGCGTCTACATCAACCTCAAGCGACCATTCCTCATGTTGAAACAACAATGGGGATGTCGTTGTCGATGAGGTGGGCCAGGTCTTCTTCGATGGCAAGAAGAAAGACTTCCCTAGACCACTACCCATGTTAAACACAATGGGAATTCAAGAAAATACATGATACATCAACAGAAATCGGACTACTTCCCATGGTAACCACAATGGAAAGAAGTGTTGTTGGTTAAATCTCAATCCACTTTTCGAGCAGGAAAGCATCTGTTTATTAAGATGGACTATTTTCAAATTTAAAGATGAATGTTTTTCAATAATGTTTTCAATGCTCCCTCCTAACTTGGAAGTCATTTCTTCCCTTTTTCAATAAGAAGGAAGATGTTTCCATGAGCTCTAGCTTGGGTAATACAAACTCTTTCATCTTGGATAGAAGTTTTACCAAAATGTCTACTTATCTACTTATTTGTGGAGATATGTATTGGAGAATCATTTTCTCCCTTTACGGACATCATCATGGATAATGTATTGCTTGATTTCAAATGTATAGTCTGGAACATTGTGAAGGCTTCATGTAGATCCGAACAATAGAGTATATCATATTTGAGCTGGAACATATCTATGTGGCACTTCTTCTTGTCATCATGGGATCTGATCTACTTGAGTAGTCATCTTGATGTTATAGGAAATCTCCACCATGCTTATGTTGTGCACTAAAGGTTCTCCACCAAGTTACCTTTTACCATCACGTGTCTGAGTCTCTTTCTAGGCATCAAGGTCTTGAGATTTCTCTTCATATGCTTTTTATTCAATTTCTCACCGAGGACATTCTTTGTATTCATTTGATGTAGGACTTCAACTCATGGATGTTACTTGCAGATGATATAATGATTTATGTAGAGGTATGTCTGGTTTCTGGAACAAGTAATCATCATAGATCTTCTCTATCTATCGTGTCTTTCCTTTCGGCACTTTCTTTTCACCATTCTTCGAAAAATCATCGAGTAATCCTGGGAAACGCTTCCTCCCAGAGATTGTTGGTAACCCATTTTTGGTTAGGTGTTTTAGGGTCCCTCTGTAGTAGCCAACAGAGCCTTTCGGAGTTAGGGTTGATCGACCCTCTGTAGTAGCCAACAAAGCCTTTCAGAATTAGGGCTAATCAAAGCATACGCCTCTCACTATAAACATACCTAAGACGTAGTATAAGTATATCGGCTTGTTTTGTTATTCCTGTTATCGTTCTTCCTCAAGACATCTTACGGAGATGGGTTAGCTTTGTGTATAGTCAACAATGTGGGTTCTTCTTGTTTGGTAGGAAGATTGTTATATATTCATTTTATCTATTTCCCTGAATGAATGGAGTCATCATCTTGTAGCTTTATCCGACCTTCAATTGGTCCTTCTATTACCATTGTCATATCTTGTTTCCAGGGTGTCTTGAATATTTTACTAGGAGTCCTGTAGCATAAACATTTTGTATGTACCATGATGCCATGTAAATCTTGACGGCAATGATTTATTTTTGTTCTTTATATTCCACAGTGCAATGAATCTGCTTTTACTGTTGATCTTGTATCTCTATTCGTTATAATTTCGATTCATAACTGAATTATACTTAACTTGTTAATCGTGTCGTTATACTATGTGAGGAGTCTATAAATTATTTCCTCTGCTTTCTATTGTAGCAAGGTTTGTATTATTTTCAAGTTATAGGTTTCATTTATCAAACTGTTATTGTCACTAATGATGGGCCTTATTGTTTCGAGGACCCATCATAGATGGTACCACAACATCCTCCCATGGCCCGAACGTCTAAACAGGTAGCAGGCGAAGAGACCAAGATTCAAACCTGTGTCTCAACAATGTAAGTATCTTTCTGAAAGGGAATCATTGGTTTAATTTTTTTATAGTTTTATGGCAATTTACTTTTCTTGGATACTTATCTTTTGAATAAAGACTAATGTTTACAATGTTTTATTTATTGTAGGGTCTATGTCTGTGCAAATCTCGGATACCCATCACTGCCTCTAGCGCAAAAGGTATTCGGGTTCTGAACCCTCTCACATCTCGGCTAACTCTACAGGTTCTATTGTCGTTTAAGGAGATCATGATTTAACCAACTCTATTGTAACTAGTTTGAGTCTACTGTATCGTTCGTTGGAGAAAACACTTGAGGTCGTTCTTCCATTAATGGTGTTACGCCAATTTTCCTATATGAGTATTGAGTCTGTAATTGAATACATATTCTGGCCATTATGTAATATACTTCTCTTCTTGAAGGGTTGGAAAGACAATCCTGGTCGGATTTACTCAGGATGATAATATATGGGAAAGTATTTCTATCCTTTGAATTTTGGACACGGTACTTACCATTTATGCTACTCGACTCTGTTCTAAACCATTGGACTAACCTGTTATAGAAAGGAAAAGAGGTTTACCATACTTTAAGAATGGCTTCACTGGTATCTTTGGCCTACTGTGTTCACTTTGAATTGGATGAAGTATAATGGTTGTTGCTTTAACTAGAGTATTCCAACTCTTATTTATTTAAATTATAGTCAAAGATTGTGTGTCCATCGAATATTTATCATATTCATAGTATAGGAGGAAATTCTTATGAATACATACATACATATAATTGTATATACGCATTTGTTTTGTGTAGATGATATATTCTATAATTCATTATCATGCCTACCCATAGTAATTAGGAATATATCTTTTACAGATCTATGGTGGAATTGTATCGACTCAGAGTGGCTTAAATTTACACGAAGTGGTAGATAGCGTCTGATTTTCATTTATGAATATGAAGTTGTATTTACAGCAACTAAACTTATTCTAAATATATATTTATATATATAGATTCAATCTGTTCATGCCTAGATATCTTACACCAGAAATTGCGATGTACAGGAATTACCTCTGTTATAGAATAAACCCAACTACATAAATTGTATACTTTGGTCACATAAATCCATTCGATTATCCTTGGAAGACATTCAATTAAATTCTAACATTCGAATAGATTCAAATTCAGTCATCAAGAGTTACTCCAAAATTAGTTTTCTAACTATTTTGTTCAGAGGTTTGACTTCACAATGCGTATAACCAAATAGTTTTTCTCTCAGGTTATTGTGTACATACAGACTTTAGTAATTTTGCTACATCTGGAACTAACCCATCCCACAGATATATAAATAATTAAATTTAGATATAGTAAGTACCTTACATCAGCTATACGACCATTAAAATAGAAAATGAGAGTTATTTCAAATCAGATCTAACAAGTACAAGACATTAGATAGAAAATCATTCATGCAGAGAAGGAGTAGAGTAAGATATCTTAACCAACTCGTGGGAAGACAAAGGGGAATAACCATGTTCCTCCCAACCGTAGAACAGAGCAGCCAAAATCGCTTGCACATTTCACCCCCTAACCTGGCCATGAGTCCATGAGGACGAACTTGGAAAACTCCTCCTCAGAAATATCTTTCCATTCCTGTAGATCACTCTTGCCCCACACTCAATCCGTAGTGTTCATAACAGCAAGAAAACCAGTAGCCTCCTTTTCCCAGCATACTAGGCAACATCCTACCTCCTCACATATGCTATATATCCAAATAGTCATTTTTTCCTAGGTCTTCCTTCCCCCCCTTGGGAATTTTCGCAGCTTTCTAAATCCCTGATTTTCAGGGGCTTCCAATGGCCAAATATCTGATTTTCCACTTGTAACAATCAACCCAGAGGTAGTTCCCACATGTTCCCCACTCATGGAGTCATGGTTAGTTGATTTTAACATGGTTGTTCCATTTGTCCTCCTGTAATTAATATAAAATATCATGTTCTCATACAAATGTCATAGTCAAATAGTTAGTTGGGTCAAATCAGATCCCTGCCCAACAATCACAATAATTTATTACAATTATCAAATTTGAAATTTAGAATTTCCATAAATGGCAAAAAAATTCCAAATTCGAATTTACTAAAAACGAAATAATTTTCCAAAAAATTTGAAATTTCAAAAATACTTTAGTTTTGGGGATGTCACAATGCTACTGCAACATCCTCAATCCAGTGAGTAATAATCCCTTGGGTACACTGCCCAACATGTGGGATTTCAGCCCATTTGTGTGCCATCATGACCAAATCTTCCAAAACCAAGCCCATATATCCATCATCCAAGGTTTTGAAGATGCGAGAGTTGATGTGAGAAGGTGCTAAGTCTCTAGGTGAGTCATTTCTCTGCATCACACATGTTAAAGTCCTACAATAAGGGAACAACATCTTGGGTGAAATCCTATGACATCCCTCAAAGAACCATGTTAGGGCGATCCAAATAAAAATTGAGTATAAGATAAGGTAAACCAATGTTCATAAGAGATATTAGTCCTTGAATCATGAAAAGTAAGTTGTTGCTTAAGATATATGTCATGTAAAAAATTCACCTCAGTATCCCCTTTAAGCATCACATTGTTTCAGGACTTTATGTGAGTTGGCAAGTTTGAATATGGGAGGGCCTTAATTCAACCCTATTAAGTGTGCCAAGCAAGATAATGAAAGAAAATACCCAGGTAGAGGTATAGGTACCGAGGGGAACAGTGAAATAAATAAACCCTTTTAGAGTAAGTGTGCTAGCGTTATGAATTTGGGCTTACTTCATGGCTTATGTGTCACTAAATTCATTTCTATGAACGCCTTTGTAGAGGGACAGATTGATTCTTGAGATACCCTTTCCTCGATACCTTTTTCATTCTCAACCCCTTAATTTCCTTTTGGCACCCATTTATTATTTGCAAGTCCCCTAAAAGGGTTTCAAGTTTTTTTTTTTTTCTTACTAGTTTATGGTCCTATTATAAGTGTGCATTCAATGCATCAAGACAAAGGGTGATTACCATTAGAGGGGCTAGAACTCAATCTATCTTGTGGATTTTATAGGTGTCCTTTATCATTTTTTACATAACCTACATAGCAACTGCATCAATATCTGGGCCTTAAGCCCATTCTTCTCATGAGAGAATCGACCATGACCCATTACTAAATTTTAGTACGCTATGATAGGCTCTAGGATGGGAAGTGTTAAGTATGGTGGGTGTTATCACTCTGTAATTCCCAAAGGTTGTCTAAGGGTATAATAAATTGACAGAGGTAACTATCAAAACTAATTTTGAAAATGGGATCTAGCCCTGCTAGTTTTAGAGAGGGATCTCTCTGTAAGATTTAGATTTGTTTAAGTTTTAAATGTTAGGCTAGCTATGATAGTCCGAATATGTTTTTTTTTTGTACTATTTGGATGAAAGAATGCATTAAATTTCCATTGGGCTATGGGGTCTGTATTAAAGATGAGGATCAGATTCATCTTTTTATGAGGTTTTCATCATAGGGAAGGGTAGTGAAACTGTTGGATCTATTGATATTAATTGAAGTGAATAAGACATACAAGCTATGAGAGTTTGCTAAGAAAATGAGAAACTAAGAATTCCCTTACTCAACTTCAGATGAAAAACATATAGACCATTAAAAGACCAAAGAAAGAGTATACAAGATAAATTGTGTTCTATTGACTTCCTTTTAATGATTAGAATCTGAAATATATAAATGATCACAAAGAATAGGAAAACATTCAACAAAGAAAGTGAGACATCACCAACAATTTGACAAAAGAATCGTGTGAATCACATGTTTTATTATTGGTTGATCATTTGAAAAGATTACACAATAGATCCTAGGTGCAAAAATCCACCCACAATAATTCGAAGGAAGAAGTATTTATACAATAATTTACATGAGATACTCTCATAAATGACTAGGATATTATGGAGAAAAATTCTAACTAACTAGATATCAAATTACAAAATATAGGAATTCTGTTGATCTATTCGGATCCTTTGAGCTAATTTTATGGTAGTTGGTGACCCATGTATTTGACTTGTTCGATTGCTCCATGTTGACTCGAACCTCAAAATTATCTTTACTCAAGTAAAGAACAAAGATCTTCCCATCTATTTTTACTAGGGATGGAAACCTTGAGTAGCTTTCTGTATATCTCGTCCATCTCATTATACTTAGAAAAATTGGGTTTGGTGATGAAAATATGCTTTATCTCGTGTTGGATGCTCAGGTCCAACTGTAAATTTTCTAGGAAATATTTACCAATAATTCTTCCTTGTATACCTGGAAACTTGGAACCATCATTTTCCACTATATTAATCTTCTTCTTGTAATATGACATAGTGATTATCTTTTCATTGAGTACTAATAGTCGAGGGAGGCTCTTCTTGTGTAGTAATTCGATCTTGCTGAAAAATATTTGAACTCCAGTGTCCATCACCTGAGCCTTCTCCTCCAGCTACAATATTAATCCTTTCTTGGTCAGGACCTTATTGACCTCAAGTATGGTCTATGTCATGTCTTCAATCTCCATTTCTTCTAACTCCTGCATGTTTTTGGAGTTTAGGAATCTAATCATCTCAGTGGCCTCTGTAGGTCTTTCTCCTAGATCTTCTCTTATTTTCCCAATTTCTTCTCTGGCCATCTATACCGATTCATGTTGTTGAAATATGATTTGTATGAATGGCCATATTTTTTTCACGGATTTTTTGATATCCACCTAGATGTTTTCCTTGGCCTCGGATAAGGTATTTTCCATGACAGTCTCTTTCTGTACCTGTTGTAGTTGTTGATTGAGTTTTTGAGCCTTATGCATTTCTGCATGATAACTCGACTAGAACATAGACTTCAGGTCTTGGAGGGTTTTAACTTCCTCTTACAACTTTCTGATCTCCTCCCCTTGAAGGGACATGTATTCCATAGACTTCATAAGCTTCTTAGAAGCATATAGAACTTGCAATGGGATGGTTGATGGAATCTCTATTGTTGTAGTTGCTTATGTTGTCCTAACTCATATCAGAGGGACTGCCTCCAGTGGAATAATATCCATTTTCACACTCTGTTCTTTCTCCTTTATCAATTTTTCCATCTCTTCCTCCATCTCTCTTATCTGTGCATTTTGTTCCCTGGTCAACTTCAACATCTCCTCTTTGTAGCCTTCAGTTTCAACCACCTCCTTTGCTTGTGAATATTGAGTGGTTGGAAGCTTCAGTTGCTTGCTCAAGGATTCTATATCAACATTTTTCTTCTTTAACAATTCTTCAACTACCTTGACATTTGATGGGTCATACCCAATCTTTATCACCAACTCTTCTAGTGATTTAATCTTATTTTCCTTGGCCAAAAAGGATATTTTCTCCAGTTTGAATTGGGACTGGATATTATTCAGAGACACCTGCAATTTTGAAGAAGTCAGTGACTTATTTGTGAAAGTGGATAATATCATCTCCCATGTTTTCTTTTGCATTTCCATTTGGTCCACTGGATGGACCTCCTTCACAACAAACTCAAAATAATTCTTCTTGTAATGAACAGTTGTCTTGGGATGAGGAATTTATTCTTGCAGTAATTCTATTTTCATTCTTCCTTTCTCTATTTCAAATGTTGATAGTAGTCTATGTTGGGCAGTGAATTGCTACTTCCAGAAGTGGGCATATGTGTTGTTTTTTAGGATTTCATTCCTCTGCTTGATCTTTTTGTATTTGTCAAAGATATTTGATCCCATTGGCTCATGAGAGGATTCGGATGACAGAGTAGTGTATGTTTGTTTTTTAGTTGAAGATGTGGACACTATGAACTGACTTCCTAAAAAGGTTGAGGAATGTGGTCCCTCCATGACTATGGTGAACTAGATTTCTCCTTCTTTGAGTAGGTTTGGTGTGTGACTAGTTTTAGCCCTCTTCCTATAGACTTGAAAGTATCCAGCTAACACCTCTCTGACTGAAGTGGAAACCTCTTTCCGTGCTCTCTTTTTTGTTTGTATTTGAGGTGTGATTGTATGTGAAGTAGTGACAGGGGGAGGTTATTCTTCTGTTTCCAACAATGTATTTTGTTTCCAATCAATCTGATTCATATAATTTTCCACCTCTGTCTTGTGTACATGAGCATAAGGAGTGCTCTTTCATTTGACTCTGAGCTTTGAATGACACCAAATGGGTCATAATTCCATGTGAAACTCTGAGTGAAGTTCATCTGTTTCAAGAGGTTGTTTGCCTCTTCTCATGCATCTCTGTTGTTGCATATGAAAGAACCAATTTGGGTTTTGATTCTGAGTTGTTGTTTCTTCTTGACTGATACAAAATGGATGTCATCAGAGTTCACCATATGCTTGATATATTCCAATGCAAATATCCTTATAGGGAGATATTTTGGCAGTCTGTATGGTGGAAATTCACATACATACACTCTTATTTCAGTGTGATTTTGGTACAGATACCAATCTCTTGTTTTGGCCAAATCAGAGAGGTGAAGAATTCTATGGACTTCTTCATTGATTCTTGGCTTTGTTTTGCTATTGAGCATGTAAACCATTGGGTGATAAAATTGATCAATGAAATCCTTGAAGTTGACCTCAGTTGAATTTTTCCTCACTAGGGAGGTACATGAAGTCACTGATTGAGGGTTTCCTTCCTGATCCAATTTTTGAAGAGCACATGAAAATATATCTCACTGAAAAAACAAGAATAGGTATATCAATAGTAAGGAATATCTAAACATTTCTTCGATTGAAAATTTGAAAAACTGTTCATGTATGTTATCATCCAAAAACTCACTGAAATCAAATTAAACTGTGGCATTTTATTTTGTGGAGAAAATGGACAGAAAATCTAAGATAGGTTCATCTACCCATTCATCTGAAAAATATCCTAACAAGAAACAGAGGGTAGAAACAATTTGTTTTTCCCTGACAGAGAAGATGGAAGATGGATAGGGAGAATTTTTCTTAGGCAACTGAGCATCTTTTGGTAGGAATATTTTGAAAATATGAGCTATTTGTGGGAAGGAGAGTTTCTGGTAGAGGTCATTCAAAGCTTCGACAAAGAAAGGGATTATAGAGTCAATTCTTCAGATCTGTAAAATATGATTAATGGATTCGGGGGTAATGGTCAACAGGGTTTCACCAGAAGAGGAAACTATGGCCCTTTGGTCGGGAAAATAATGTGATTGACATTTCAGGGCAAATTCCAGGAAGTGGAAGGTCTGAGGGAACATGTATAGAGGAAAATTGGACTCACATAGTCCAATTTCGTCACTCTAATCTAATAAAATATCCTTTAGCCAGAAGTGTAATTCAACGAAGTCAAATTCACACTTCAGCTCTGTAATTTTGTAGTCTTTATCTGCCAAGGGAATATGATCCTGGTCGACGTGAGGGGGAAGAAATGGATTTTCATATGTCTCAACGGATTTTTCTTTGGGAGACATGACTAACAAAGTTCTAAAGGTGAACGAATGGAGGACTGTAATTACCCGGGTTAACTGCGTTTATTGACAGTGAAATTTGGTGGTAGTTGTCTCTAAGGGTCAATTTGGCGCGATGTCGACAGTGTACAAATCTGCAAATAGTGTGACAGTGTTGAAGAAACAAGGCTAAATAGTGCAACAAAGGTGTTCGTTATGATGCGGGTTGATTACTCGGTGAATAACGGTCACTGGGAGGGCATTGATTGGCCAACAGATATGTGGGTTGTGACGTGTGATAGTGGGGTACGGTGGTAGAGTGGGGTGGGCGGTATTGGGTAGGTGGTTTGGCAGGATTATGGAGGGGGGGTTAGGTGGTAAGTGGATTTGAGTTGGGGAGGTCCAAATGCTCAGAGGGTGATATGTTAGGTGGGTCCACTGCAGGGGAAACCTATTTTTCGGAACCCCCCCCCCCCAACAACTGTTAAAGGAAGAAAGGTTAGGGGGGGTTTAAAATGCACCGAGGGCCATTGATATTGGCGTTGTTAGATGTCGCCAATGAAATATTTTTTCCTTCTAGTCGCAACACGACAAAGCATCTTATCCACAATAAAACTTAGGATAAAATTATATAATGGGTAGCGCTAAGATCACCCTTTCTTATTTTTTCACCAAGGTATTATTTCCTAAGATAAGAAACATTAAATTTACTCAAATAAAGGGTATTTTAACAATCCCTTTGCAATTTTTATTGAAATAAACATTACTAACTAGCCTAAGCAACTAGCACATTAATACAACTTAGACTATTGGATTAATCATTACTCTAACTTGACTAATTTGGCCAAGATTAAATTGTTTAACCAAATTTATTCACTAACCTATAAACATAAATTTAAAAAGGTTTGATCATGATTATACAATATGATTCAAAGCAAATTTAGTTTTTCATGGGGTTTTAGATTTTCTCTTCTTCTTTTTTTATACCCACTTTTCATTTTTTCTATCCTTTTTGTTTTTCTTTTGTTTTTTCTTCTTATTTTCTTTTGTTTTTCTTTTTCTTTTTGTAAATCATTTGCAGAATAAAACATTATTTACAATAAAATATGACTAGAGGAAGAAATTATAATCACGAGGTGATACTATGAAATATAGGGTTATAACAGTGGCTCCACTTGGGGATGGTGCTCTCCTTGTGAGGTTCCAAGAACCAACTGCCTGTTTCATTGAATCTTCTTCTCCAATACTTCTCCGCATTCTAATTTTCTTTAATATAAATGTAAATCTGGTGATCCTCATTAGGCGCTTAAGGCCTTCTCTCGAGGCTTCAATCACTGATAAAAAATCACCCACACTTGAAATAAAAAAGTAAAATGGTATTTACAATGAAATGAGTGAGAAAATATTCATTCGTGTGAAACATAGTGCTTGAGAATTCTTCCATTGATAGGTCCTCCTGAAATATATGCTTGATCCATATCCTTGATAAAAAAATGTATTTCTTCCTCTGTAGGCATGTATTATGAATGGACCTTTCCATACATTGTCAAATTTTCCATGTTTTCCCTTTTCTTCATTCCTTGAGTCCCATTTCAGTACTTGATATCCTAACAGGAAGTCATCATCCTTGGTTAAATTGTCATAGATTTTCTTTATATTCTCCTGAATCACCTGAGTTTGATTATAGACCTCTTCTCTGGATTGTTTCAGTTGTATAGTTTGATTGACTATTCTTTGGATGTCATTTGGTTCTACATGTACTTCTTGCAATAAATTCATGACAGGAACACCTAAATAAGTAGGAAGAAAAACATCCATTCCATAGACCAACTCGTATGGAGACATACCAATTGACCTATTTGTAGTAAGTTTGTCTTCCCATAGTGCATGTACCAACTTATTGTGCCATGATTTTTTTTGTCGTGCAACATCTTCTTGATGATGTTGACCAAACTCTTATTTGAAGACTCTGCCAATCCATTGCCATGAGGATAATAGACTGTAGAGTGTCCTAAGGTGATC
>SNQJ01S0119600.1:0-14197 GCA_010110895.2 Picea sitchensis
TATGATCTATTCCCCCTCATTTTAACACTTTTTGCTCAATAAAATCCCTCACATATCCCATAACCCTTGTTCACCCCCTGCTCATTGACAAGTATTAAGTGATTTGTATGGATTGAATTGCACGAGTCTGATATGTTGTTGAGCCAAACTTTGTTTCATATTTAAAATAGTTGTCATGTATGGTGTTGTTCCTGAGTCTGTACTTAAGGCTCAAAAGTACAGTGTCAAGGCATCCGAAAGTGGTTAGGATATGGAAAAGGGAAGATGTCAACCTTTGGTGCAAGAAACTAAGGGAGATTTCTTCGTTGGGGTTGTCTGGCTTCGAACTGTTCCTGAATAGTTATGTCTCGTTCAATGGCTGCCCATGATTGTTCAAGCTCGGCCTGGTTAGTTGCTTTTTTAAGGATAGTGTTGAAGAGGTTTAAGGTGATGTGTGTTTGGTTCAATAACCCGGGTTCGACGTTAGGTTGAGTTGGTATGGGAACTGTCATGGGGGAATAACACAGGTAAGAGAACTTTTAAGAGAGGTTGAGTGCTGTCTCAGTTTAGCCTTGTAAAAGAGGAAATACGGTTGCAGAATTAGAATACGGATGCGAATCTAAGGCTCGTTCCTATAATTGTATTATATTTTAATGTAAACGGGAAAAATGGGAGAAAAACATTGAGCCGCTTACAGTGTCATATTCCTACCAGGGGAAAATCTCACGAAGTAAACGGGAAAAGAAAATATGTAAGAAAATAACCGATGTACCAAAAAATACATGTATAATTCTGAAACTACAAATTGGTCTTACACAGCTGATAGCTGGTGCAGCGGAAAGGCAATAAACAATTACAGAAAACCCAAATTTATTCGTTATAGTAGTGGTTGTACTAAATTATAACGAAGCACATCAATTATGAATATGAATTGAAATTGAAAAATGAGGAACAAGAAAGCGAACTTGTAATACAGAAGTGACAAAATTGAGAATCTCGGATCTGCTTGTATTAAATCACAATGCAAAAACTCTCTTACAAAAAACTCAAAAAGGGTCCAGCCCTTTGTATTTCTCTCTGGGGTATATTTATACAATTTTTACAAATCCGGTAGAATCTTAATGGTCGCAAAATTTCAGTTATGACAGAGGAGAGAGCAATCACTCCATTTCCCCTACTCTGTAGTCACTTAGTGCCAGGTGCTCACCTTCGTGCAGACTCAGCGCAGGCATTACATCTTTCCACAAGCAGAGATACGAGCCGTGAAGGATCTGCTTGACAGCTGGCCTCAACGAAGTAACATTCTCGGGCTAACTGCTGCAGCTTGTCCTCCATTTGTGCACCGATGATGTCGAGAGCACTTAGCTATGCGTTGGGTTTGATCATGTGCTTATCAACTTGGGCCATGTCCACCGTATCTATCTGAGAGATATCGGTCGAATCTCTCTCATCCTTTTCTTTCAGATCGAGTGAGATCTGTTCCACATTCATTTGCATCAATGCTTCTGCATCGCCTCTGCTGTCAATACCCAATAGCTCGCTGTCTATGGAATTAAAAGCTTCTTCTAAAGAATTGGTTACTTTTTGGGCTTGCTCCTTGCCCAGGGAAATGTTATGCTCCCAATCCTTCAACAGAATATTACCTCTGGTTTGTTCTGGGATGGCGAGCCCGGGAGCACCTGCCGAAACTCTGTTATTTGTGGCTATTGCCGCATCCTGGAAGGCAATCCGATCCACTTCGGCCTCCCTTTCCATGGCAGTCAGGTTCTCGGAAACCTGATTCACCAATAGACAATTCTCCCGGATCTCTCCTATCCTGGCAAGCAAACTCTGTTGAGCCGACGAGATTCTGCTTTGAATTCCAATGGCCTGGGATTTGAACATCTCCACGTCGATCATTCTGCTTTCAGCGATCGCCACCCGAGCCTATAGCCCCTTGATCAAGTCCCTCTGTTGACCTGCCTGTATACGGCCGTCTCAGACCACTAGCTGTGCTTGCTCCAGCTTGGTTTTGAGCACTTCTATTTCATTTTTATCAGCTAGTCGGGCCAGTTCTATCTCCCTGCCCCGAACTAGCTGATAGAACTGGCCCGGGGGTGACAGAAGTGATGGGTTCCCTGATTTGTTTAGCTGATTTTTCTGGGGTGTTTACCGGGTCTTGCTTCTTTGGCGGGTCAGGGGTCTTTGTCTCGGTTTTTGGATTCTGTTTCTTTGGCAGTTCCGGAGTCTGTACCTCTGTTTCAGGATTCTTTGTTTGTTTCCCCTCGTTTGGGCGTTTTCCAGGGTCAGGAGTTTTGTCCTTAGACCCTTTAGCATCTTTTGGTTTCATCTCGGAAACACCCGGACTCCCACCTCACAACACAGCGGGTAGACCACTTCGTGTATGTTCCTGGAATTTCAAAACAGTGGCTGTGTCTTTGGGTGCCAAGGATTGGATCCTGGCTAGAACCTCCTCATAAGATTTCACCCCTCGGAAAATGTCATCCGAGGGTGAATTCTCATGCTCAAATCTCTTGAGCCCACAGTTAGATAAATGGTTTCTCACAACCCTTTGTGGATCATGTTTCTTATACTCGATGGAGACCAAATTCAAGTCTTCCAGGGCTGCAACCTCGGCTTTGGCATGCCCGAAATCCAATAAAGAATAAGAATTTAGCCAAATAGGAAAAGACGACCATACCTTCTTCGAGTACCCCTTTAGTTCTTTACTCACCCTGCCAATTACTGTCTGCCGGGCGACCTCGTGAAAAGCCAGCTTGTCGGGGATGAACAATGGCAGCGCATGTGGGGGAATAGAAGCCCCAAAAACTCTGAAGTATGAAAATTCAGCCTCCACGTACCAGTCCTCTATGCTGCTAATATTTTTTGTTATGATATCCGAGATACGAGGTGGCAGATGACCAAAAATGGCGACATGCAGGGGCACCATCACCCAGTTAAAAATTCCATACACAAAATTTTCTGCTTTGTTCTCCCACAGTTTGTCGTGATACACATGTACGGGTTTTTCTTGGGCTGGAGTCCAGCCCCAACTTATCAATGGAAAGGGTGTCATGGAACATATTGCATCCATATTATATGTTGACATGAAGAATGAGGAAGGCCTCCCATTTTCCTTTTGCTCCCGATACTCTGTGACCTGGTTGGCCAGGCTATCCGAGAGTATCTTTGCCCAATTAAAAGAGAAACCTTCTACGACCTGAAACATTAGAGGCACCCACGCAATGAAAAAATGCGATGTGTCTTCCCTCCCAAATAGCCGGCATGTCATCATGGCCACATATTTATACTGTGGCTCCAAAGAAGCGATTGAATAAACTCCCTGGTCATTTGCTCTGAATTTCGCGGTGCGCGAAACCTAATCCTTTATCAAACCGGGCATGGTTTTGTCGTACTGGGTGCACTCTTTCTCTTTGAACTCCTCCAAGAACTCAGCACCATATGTATATTCAGATGTCACGGGTAGCTTATACATGGTTTGTAGATGCTCGAGCCTAAAGGTCCCGACAGTGACTCGTTGGCTGTTCATACTAGTCCTGGTAGGTAAGTCTACATGGTCCAACAGCCATCGGATCATGTCGTAATACGGAAGAAACCGTGGCCTGGTTGCTACTCTGTGCATTCCAGATTGGACAACTATCTTGTACTTGGTGTGTAGATCATCCCTTTCATTGTCGTCAGAGTCGTTTGAATAATCTACCAATTCTGCTTGCAGAACATTTGACACAAATGACCAGTCAAGGACTGAGTCGACACTTCGGGGTGAAGTATCGGAGACATTGTCTAAGCCTTGTCCCACGACCTCGACATTTTCCTTTTCTTCTTTCCACGGAGCCATAGCCGAAGTTTGCATTTTCTCTCTCCTACGATAGAACTGCGTATACATGCAGAAAGTAGTTAACTAAGAAACGATGAGCTCTCCGTGCTTATAAAAATGCATTCGTTATAATGAAAAGAAACTCTTATATATATTTCAAAATTCGCTACTTTTCGAAATAAGCCTATCAAATAGTAATTAGAAACAAATTCATTTTGTAAAATCTGATCTTATATGCATGGATTTACCCTACTTCTCCATAAATGTCATCAATTTCTGACGGTTTGACAGTCAGTCGAAGTATGGAGAGCAAATGGATACCTCGGGAAATGTGCAACCTTGAGGCACGGGATAATCTTGCTTTACCTTAAATTATCAAATCTTACCAACGTTAATTGATTTCTCGCTGTTCGCTACATCATGGATTTTCTTTTAACATTTTGAGTCTCCAACTCGCGAGATCGTGAGGACCGACTTTGTCTTAATTAACGGTAACTGCGATTTGGGGCATAATTAATTTTATCAATCATTTCATTTGCCATATCGCAACTCGGAACTTCGAAGCCCAGTTTCTGGGAAATTAGTATGCCGAGTCGTGAAACCGCGAGATGGAGAAAATTAAAACTCAATTAAGGGGAAGCAAATCTTGGATTAGGCGATTAATTAATCATGTTATAATTTCCTCGTGACTTCGGGAGTCAAGGTTTAGAAGCTGGAAACTTCGAAAAAGATAATGCCGAGTGGCGAAAGGCCGATAACAACCTTTACCATGGTTAGCTTTTTGCCTCTGACCTTTGACATGGGTTATCCTGGAAAGACTTCATGTTCTCGGCTTTCGTGGCTATAAAGGTAAAATTTCGGACTTGGCGAACACCGAGGTGCGAGACCCCAACGACGATTAATCATGAGTTAAAGGTTTTACCCTGGTTACCATCCCGAGTGAAAAAATAAAACGACTTTGCCGTTTTGTGACTCGGGACGTGTGAACTTATGGATTATAATATCCGACTTGCGAGGTCCCGAAGTACAAAAAAAAGGAGAAAACCTCCTTACGAAAGTGAACTTGTTTTAAAGAGAAGAAAAGCATCGCTTTTTAGGTGACGAGGTTTCAGAGGTCTCATCATCTCGGCAGGAAAAGAAAATCAACTTCAGATTTCACGCATCAAAAATGAAAATTGTGACAGGCCCAAAAACAAAGGCGGCTCCAACTAGGGATCCCGCCTTCCTGTGAGGCGGGAAGAACGTAGACCATGTGCCGATATTGGGTAAATGGAGTCAAAGCTCAACCAGGCGGAAAATTTCCAAGGAAAAAGGATCGAAGGAGGGAAAAAAACTCTGTTTTTAGCTCGAGAAGTTTTTTTTAAATCAGATATCCTTCCCAACACAGCTGTAGTCCCTTTCACAATTTTCCCTTTCCCACTACTAACTTTGGGTATGTTTTAAGACAGTCGAAACGACCCTAGGAGACTCAACAGATCTTGTGGCTCTCGGATTACATCAAATAATGAGATTATATATATTTTTAATCGGGAAGTCCCGTCTGAATTTGGGATGTGGATCAGGTTTTTAGAATGCATTGGTCACCAGAGTAGAATGATATTCATGTATAATAGCCTTATAGATATCTCAGACATTGCTTCACTGCCAGCGAGCCTGTTCAGCACCCCGGTGAAGTTATTTGGCCCCTTTTACTGAATTTCCTTTCACCACTTCGAAAAATATTTATGCATTTAAATGCTAAGACGAGGGCAATCATTTCTGAATTTCCTTTCATCGTCTTCCTGGACTAGGTGGGGCCAATCATTTCTGAATTTCCTTTCACCACCTGTCTTATAATTTATTTTTTGAGTGTGAAGATGGGGGCAATCAGTTTGTATCAGGGTTGATATTTGTGTAATATTTTTCATCAGAGGTCTGTCAACTTACTTTGATTACTCGGTACCAATCTTCCCTTGACCTTCACAACACCTTCATTCTTAGGGAGACATGGAAAATAATTTTTTAAGGGGCATCCTGTTTGAGCAAGCTTTGATTCTTCCGATGCTGTTGAAAAACCTAGGAAAGTTAGGATCGCTCTAAACATGCCTTCGCTTAGCAGGGGATCAAGTAGTTGTGGAGACCCACTTTCTTTTCACAATCTGTTTTGAGACTTGGGAGGCTAAAATGAAAACTTTTATTCCTTCGTAATGAAATGAAAAGATGGCAGCTTGTCAAGAGTTAGACCCGAAAACAGGCAGGATACAGGGCAGCGATTTATTGTTCGAAAATCCAGAAGGTCAAAACACTTTGAGACTAGCTCTTGTAGATGTCTTTGGGGACGGTTACTTTTGACTGACTGTTCTTAGTTTTAGTGTATCATTCAAACCAAATTAAATCAAAGGTTACCAAGCCAAGCAATAATCCTGTTATCTAACACTTTAGCCAATATTGTAGTTTGAATGACGTTACCTTTGTTTACTTTAACAGTATTTCATAACATGTGTATTGAGACAGCTCACCTTTACCTTTTCTTTTCACTTTCTTTGTGCATTATGAAGCTACTTTTAGATATCACCTGTTTCATGCCGATTTATTCCTGACACCGCCTTGCGATATAGTATTCCTACTAGATTTGCAAGCAACTGAATCCTGTAAAAAGAAAACACGAACTTTATTCGAAATATGTCTAAAAATTATGAACAGAAGAAAACAGAAAGTCCGAAGGGTAATAAAAATGCATGTATGTACACAAATTTTATTTTATTTTATTTTTTATTTTTTATTTTTTTAATTTATTTTTTCTTTTTATATAATGGAAACTGTTATGTCATGTAATGTTTCAGATATCGCCCATTGACAGGGGTGCTGAGGACTTCGTCGTCGATGTTTTCCAGCAGAAAGGAATTTTTTCCTTCTGGAGCCGAGACCCTGAATGGTCCATACCAGAGGTGGTCAAATTTACCATGCTTAGCGGCTTCCTCCTTTCTCTCATCCCATCTTAGTACTAAGTCACTTGGAAGGAATTCCCTGTCTTTTTCTTTGAGATCGAACAATGCTTTCATCTCATCCTGGTACTTCTGCATTTTTTCATCGATTTTAACTCTGTGTTGTTGAACCTTGATCAGATGGTTAATTATCCTGGTTACATGATTGGGTTCTTCATTTTGATCCTGCCATAGCTTCATCACTGGCAGCGCCGGGTTTATAGGTAGTACCGCCTCTGTCCCATAAACCATTTGAAACGACAAAATGCCGATAGACCTTTTAGTGTTGATGCGGTTTTCCCATAATGCGTATTTCAAGTGCACATGCCAAGACCTTTTATTTTCATCCAGTACTTTCTTGATTATGTTCACCAGGCTCTTGTTAGATGATTCGGCCAATCCGTTCCCCTGGGGGTAATATGCAGTAGAATGGCTGAGAACGATATTATACTTCTAATAGAAGCTGATCATAGCCATAGATTTGAAAGCCTGGGAGTTATCGGTGACTATCTTTCGGGGACACCCGAATCTTGACAAGATGTTATCTTCCAAGAAATCGATCACCACCGAGTCTGTTGCCCTTTTGGTTGGAATGGCTTCCACCCACTTAGTAAAATAATTTGTAGCTGTTAGGATCCATTTATGTTGAGCACTAGAATGAGGATTAATTTCCCCTATGAAGTCTAGACCCCATTGTTGAAATGGAGCTTCAGTTTTGACTGGAACGAGTAGTAGTGCAGGGAGTTTCTGTTTACCAACGAATATTTGACAAGGGTTGCACACACGTACTTTGGCATTGATGTATGAAAATAATTTCGGCCAATAGTATCCGGCTCTCAAAATCTTATAGGCTGTATCTCTCCATGCATGGTGTCCTCCACAGACCCCTTCATGAAATTCCTCTATAACCCGTGGAGTTTCTGACTCAACCAAACAGACTAGCAGGAACCCGAGTGGATCTTTCCAATATAGCTGGTTTTCGGCGATGCAATATTTTACAGCATGGAGTTTTAAAGTTCTGCACTTGGCCGGTGATAGTTCAGTTGGGAATTTCAGGTTCAATAAGTAGAACACTATGTCTTTATACCAGCCTGATGATATGAAATTTTCCTCGATTTTGCTTGGATTTGTCTGGTCATCCGGCTCGTGCAGGTGTGTGTCTCCGTCTTCTTCTTGGAGGCAATTAATATCAAGAGCTCTAAGATTCGAATTAGCCAAGAGTTTGGCTAGACCCTGCCCCTTTATCAATTTAGTCGGCTTGACTTCCAGATCAAATTCTTGTATTTTAGCGATCCATCGCCCTCGTTTTCCATCACTATCCGGCTGTACCAATATGTCTTTTACAGAACTGGTGGGCACATACGCGATTATTTTTGAATGTAGAACATAGGTCCTAAATGCTTTCAATGCTTTTACCATTGCGTATGCTTGTTTTTCCATTATGTCATATTTCAGTTCTGCATCTCTGAGGCTTTTGCTGAAAAACGCTATGGGCTGTTCGAACCCCTCTTCATTTTTCTGCAAGAGTACCGCGGCGATGGTATGTTCAGAAGCAAAAGAGAAGATGAGAAAATCTTTCAGATAATCCGGACTTGCTAACACAGGTGCCTCACTTATGAATTTTTTAATATGTGCGAACGACACCCTGGCCTCGGTGGTCCAGTTGACCCCGCTATCCTTCTTCAACATTCATGTAATCAGTTTGACAATCTCAGCGAAATTGGGAATGAACCTTCGTAGAAAATTTATCTTTCCTAAGAATGATTGAATTTCTTTTATATTTCTAGGGATAGTGATAGTATCTATCGCTTCAATCCTCTTAGGATAAATCCTGATTCCCTCCTTAGATACGACATGGCCCAGAAGCTTACCTTCCCGCATAGCGAAATGTGATTTCTTTGGATTCAGGGATAGACCAAACCTGCGACACTTTTCGAACGCATGTCTTAGATGCATCAAATGTTCTTCGTCAGTTTTAGAAAAAACTGTCAGGTCATCAAGGTAAATGACTATGAACTTGTCCCTTTCTCCCACGAAAGCGATGTCCATAGCTCGCTGGAAAGTGGCCCCTGCATTCATCAAACCAAAAGGCATTTTGTCATACATGAAAGTACCCCAGGGTGTGGTGAAGGCAGTTTTTCCCTGTCTTGTTCATTCATAGCGATCTGATTAGAACTAGAGAAACCATTTATCATTGACATTCGATTAGCTCCAACAACCTTTTCTAAAATGTGGTCCATCTTGGGCAGCGGGTAATTATCTTTGAGAGACGACTTGTTTAGGTTTCGGAAATCCACACACAGTGTGTTCTCCCCGTTCTTTTTCCTGACTGGAACTAGGTTAGCTACCCAGTCCGAGTATCTCAGAGGTACGATTATTTTCGTTTCCAAGAGTTTTTTAACTTCCTTTTCTATCACGGGTAACAGAATGGGGTTAATTTGCCTAAGCATTTGCCTAAACGGTTTGACCCTAGGCTTCAAAGGTATCCTGTGATCAATAATGGAAGTGTCATACGTTTTCAATTCATCATAGGACCAGGAGAAAACATCTTTATATTGTCTGAGTAAGTCTTTGTACTTCACTTTCGTTTTGGGAGGGAGGAATTTCAATATTTTTACCATCCAGGGTTCTTTTTCAGTTCCTATATCACAGTCTTCTAGCTCTTCTGGATGGGGCTGCAAAGTGGTCTTTACAGGTACATTGTTCTGATCAAAAATTCTTTCCAAAGGAATCAATCCTTTGGGAATCTGATTGCTTTTAAGGACTAGCATATGGTGATCCACAATTTTTTCTCGGAAGATTTCAGGGTCCTCTCCTTCTTGCATGATCCACATAGCATCATTCTAATTTTCTTGGTCAGCGTGGGTTTTAGAGAATTCACCTACTGCTGTAAGGAATTTCTTAATTTGTTCATCGTCTTCGAAGACTTGCCAATGCTGGATATTGTTTGGTATGGAGGGTTTGTACCTGATTTCACTGTGGTACTTTAGTTTGAAGGTCGTGGGAGGAGAGAAGGTTGAAGCTGCCTTTTCCAATGCATTAGCATGTAAATTCTCTGCGCGAGGGATAAAATGGATATTTAGGGATGAGAACAAATTTTCCACGAGATCCCAAACGCAATTTCTATACGCTCTTAGTCTGGGATGCCTAGCTAGATACTGACGGTTTACTTGTTTTACTATCAATTCTGCATCACCATAGACCTCCAAGTTTTTTATATTTATCTTTTTGGCAACCTCTAACCCCAAGATCAATGCTTCATACTCGCACACGTTATTAGTGTAATCTATGTCCCACTGTAAACGGTAGGAGAAAGGAACGATGAACTTACCTTCAGGTGATACCAAAAGCACTCCAGCGCCTGCCCCTTCAAAAGATGAAGCATCGTCAAAATACATTTTCCAAATACCTGTGTTACACAGATCTTCTATCATGGGGTTTAACTCTTCTTGCTTTGTATCAATCTCCTTTGGGCAACCATCTAGACCATCATCGAAAGACAAGATGCAATTTCCCAGATCTTGGTCTGTAATGTAAATAGGGAAGTTGTGCGGGTTTTGAGGGTCACTGACCATATACGGTAATCTTGTTTCTCTGTATAAATGAGTGAACTGGCCACCAAACACAGGGATTGTGGCATAAGTCATGTCTAACTGGAGAGAACCCCCCAACTTGGCCCCCATGACCTAGATAACAACATGCCGTACTTAGGGGGAATATCGGCGATAACCACATCCATTAGGATACTTTTAACAGGGACCTGCGCTAGGGTAACCACCAGATCCTTTATCATCCCCATGCATTTAACCTTCCTCGAATCAAAAGAATACAGATTTCCATAAGGTCTTGTGATCTGGAGACCCAACTTCTCCATTATAATAATGGGCATAACATTATGGGAAGCTCTAGAGTCTAACATACAATTATGCAGCAACTGGTCATATACGTTCAGGGTGATATAAAAGGGAGCGATGTTGTCTTTGGACCCTTCAAAATGTGGACCAAAAGTGATGTTAGGTATATCATCCTCCAAGTTTATAACATCAGACTGACTTTCTAGCTTGGAGACACCTATCATTTTGGTAATTTGTTTGCGATAACAGGGGTTTTTCGCTAATTCCACCAAAGGGATTGGTATCTTAATTTTATTTAACTCATTTTCAAAATTGAACGCTCCGCTTACTTTGTCTGTTTCCCTAGTTGAGAATTCCGTACCCTTCCTTTCTGACTTATTTGTCTGGACAACTTTATCGCTCATGGTCCTAGTTGAAGAAGTATCTTTGTTTACGGATTCGATTGGCTGTGTTTGAGTTCCCACTTTTTCTACCTCGGACTCTTGAGTGTTTACTCTTCTAATTTTGTTGTTGGGTAGTGGGGTCTCGTCCGAAGGAGGCTCGTAAGATTGACCTCTCTGAAGGATTTTCTTGGGTTGAATTGTTGAGGTAGGTTTATTCTTAGATCTCAGGTTGTACCTTGGTTGAAGTTCAGCTATCATTATCTCAGTTTCTGGTTGAGATTCGCAGATCTCGGTGTGGTCACCCTCCTCACTCTCATTTGATGGCTTTGGCGTATTTAGAGACTTTTCATAGTCTTTGCGAGTCAGATATGGTTGACTACAGTCATCACCAAAGTTTGTGACATCATTATCTGAGTCCTCGAAGTCTTGAAAATTGTTATCTCCTATAAGATTTTCATTCTTCAAGGGAGCTTGTATTTTTTGATATTCCTTTTTTATTGGTCTTTGTTGATTAGGAGGGTTTTGATTTTTTCTGAAATCTTTTTTGGGGTAAGAGTCAGACTTGGCTTGTTCGAGTTCCATCCAGGTTATTTTATTTGACAACTCTTTAATCACTCTGGCCATATCGTCCACCCTATCGTCTGAGGACCTATTGGACCCTGAAGGGCCTGCTTGTTCTCTAAAGCGCTTGGGCTCTCGGTTTTCGACCTCTAATCTAGCTTTAAGTTTACCCAAATCCATCATGTTAGACTCTATTTCTACCGCATCATCCTACATATGGTTTAAGGTGGCTCCCCTTCGCTCTCGCAAAAGTAATGCGAAATCCGGCTCGAAAGCTCCAGCGAAAGTCACTTTGGCCGCGGGTTGAGATGGTTTGACTTTAGTTGGAATTTTATTGTACAGTTTTTTGAATCTCAGAATGAATTCCATGACTGATTCTGAGTTCTTTTTCTTCAAAGACCCAAATTCGGTTAGATAATAAAGATGATCTTTTCGTTCACCCCATTTTCTGAGGAAAGCGTCTTCCAAAGCATCATATGAAGGGATAGAAGCTGCGGGTAAGCTCCGAAACCAAGTTTGGACCTGACCCTCAAAAGTTTGGACAAGGAGTCTCGAATATACATCCTCGTGCTCGATACCGAAGATATCTGCGAATTGGTCAAAGAAGTTAATATGCTCAGCAGCGGTCAGATCTCCCTCCCCGGTGAATTTTGGTAAATTCTTTATGTAGTTTTCTGGAAGATCGTGTAGGGGGACGGGCAACACCAAAGGGGCGTATCGGGCTGTGACTTTCGCAAAAAATCTGGGAGGGGGGGGAGGCCCTTGACCTCCACCTCCTCCTAGAGGGACTCCTCCTCCACTTCCTCCTCCGGTGGCTGCCATCGTTGTTTGTGGAAAGCTATAAAGGGGGTTTTCAAAAAATAACAGGGAATTTTTATTTTCTTCACTAAGAGGAGACTCTGATGAAGAAGGATAAGGAACGCGAGGAGTTGGTTCCTCGGAATTGCAAGAGATGGAATCAGGAAAACTGACGGGTGTGGGAAATGAGTGTGTAACACACTCTTCAGGATTTGGAGAAGTCGGGAAATTCAACTGAAGATAAGATGGTATTTTAAAAGCCGACAAAACTTCAAGACGACCCTCTCCTCTCTGTACTAAAGGGATTGTTGGATGAATCTCACTCCTAATTTCGGAGAAGATTGGCGTTGAATGTTTAGCGTCAAAGAAAGGACTAAATGAGGTCGAGGGTTCGGAGGGACTCTCAGCCTTTGGTGATGGGATTGCAAGTTGGTAAACAACAACAGTAGGCTTGAAAGAGCCTCTTGCCTTTAGAATTTTTTTGGGATCGATAACAGGCGTAATCTGCTCACCATCTGTGTTTTGTCTAGTATTCCTTCGACTGAATGCTAGTTTATTTCTTCGTGGAGTCACCAAGTGAAATATAAAAATCCCCTTAAAGGGTGTGTACTCTTTGTTCACTATCAAAGGGTAACACTTTCAATGAAAAACAAATGTCGTTTTCCCAGGAAAAAAGATTTCGTAACTTCGGTCCCCGACAACGGCGCCAGTAAGATGTTGTTCCTGAGTCTGTACTTAAGGCTCAAAAGTATAGTGTCAAGGCATTCGAAAGTGGTTAGGATATGGAAAAGGGAAGATGTCAACCTTCGACGCAAGAAACTAAGGGAGATTTCTTCGTTGGGGTTGTCTGGCTTCGAACTGTTCCTGAATAGTTATGTCTCGTTCAATGGCTGCCCATGATTGTTCAAGTTCAGCCCGGTTAGTTGCTATTTTAAGGATAGTGTTGAAGAGGTTTAAGGCAATGTGTGTTTGGTTCAATAACCCAGGTTCGACATTAGGTTGAGTTTGTATGGGAACTTTCATGGGGGAACAACACAGGTAAGAGAACTTTTAAGAGAGGTTGAGTGCTGTCTCAATTTAGTCTTGTAAAAGAGGACTTATAGTTGCAGAATTAGAATACGGATGTGAATCTAAGGCTCGTTCTTGTAACTGTATTATATTTTAATGTAAAGGGGTGAAATGGGAGAAAAACATTGAGCCACTTACGGTGTCATATTCCTACCAGGGGAAAATCTCACGAAGTAAATGGGAGAAGAAAATATGTAAGAAAATAACCGATGTAACAAAAAATACATGTAGAATTTTGAAACTACAAATTGGTCTTACACAGCTGATAGCTGGTGCAGAGGAAAGGAAATAAACAATTACAGAAAACCCAAATTTATTCGTTATAGTAGTGGTCGTACTAAAGTATAACGAAGCACATCAATTATGAATATGAATTGAAATTGAAAAATGAGGAACAAGAAAGCGAACTTGTAATACAGAAGTGACAGAATTGAGAATCTCGGATCCGCTTGTATTAAATCTCAATGTAAAAAATCTCTTACAAAAAACTCAAAAAGGGTCCAGCCCTTTGTATTTCTCTCTGGGGTATATTTATACAATTTTTACAAAGCCAGTAGAATCTTAATGGTCACAAGATTTCAGTTATGACAGAGGAGAGAGCAATCACTCCATTTCCCCTACTCTGTAGTCACTTAGTGCCAGGTGCTCGCCTTCGCGCGGACTCGGCGCAGGCGTTACATCTTTCCACAAGCTGAGATACGAGCCGTGAAGGCTCTTCTTGACAGTTGGCCTAAAAAAAGTAACATTCTCGGGCTAACTGCTGCAGCTTGTCCT
>SNQJ01S0119600.1:14578-27324 GCA_010110895.2 Picea sitchensis
TATGATCTATTCCCCCTCATTTTAACACTTTTTGCTCAATAAAATCCCTCACATATCCCATAACCCTTGTTCACCCCCTGCTCATTGACAAGTATTAAGTGATTTGTATGGATTGAATTGCACGAGTCTGATATGTTGTTGAGCCAAACTTTGTTTCATATTTAAAATAGTTGTCATGTATGGTGTTGTTCCTGAGTCTGTACTTAAGGCTCAAAAGTACAGTGTCAAGGCATCCGAAAGTGGTTAGGATATGGAAAAGGGAAGATGTCAACCTTTGGTGCAAGAAACTAAGGGAGATTTCTTCGTTGGGGTTGTCTGGCTTCGAACTGTTCCTGAATAGTTATGTCTCGTTCAATGGCTGCCCATGATTGTTCAAGCTCGGCCTGGTTAGTTGCTTTTTTAAGGATAGTGTTGAAGAGGTTTAAGGTGATGTGTGTTTGGTTCAATAACCCGGGTTCGACGTTAGGTTGAGTTGGTATGGGAACTGTCATGGGGGAATAACACAGGTAAGAGAACTTTTAAGAGAGGTTGAGTGCTGTCTCAGTTTAGCCTTGTAAAAGAGGAAATACGGTTGCAGAATTAGAATACGGATGCGAATCTAAGGCTCGTTCCTATAATTGTATTATATTTTAATGTAAACGGGAAAAATGGGAGAAAAACATTGAGCCGCTTACAGTGTCATATTCCTACCAGGGGAAAATCTCACGAAGTAAACGGGAAAAGAAAATATGTAAGAAAATAACCGATGTACCAAAAAATACATGTATAATTCTGAAACTACAAATTGGTCTTACACAGCTGATAGCTGGTGCAGCGGAAAGGCAATAAACAATTACAGAAAACCCAAATTTATTCGTTATAGTAGTGGTTGTACTAAATTATAACGAAGCACATCAATTATGAATATGAATTGAAATTGAAAAATGAGGAACAAGAAAGCGAACTTGTAATACAGAAGTGACAAAATTGAGAATCTCGGATCTGCTTGTATTAAATCACAATGCAAAAACTCTCTTACAAAAAACTCAAAAAGGGTCCAGCCCTTTGTATTTCTCTCTGGGGTATATTTATACAATTTTTACAAATCCGGTAGAATCTTAATGGTCGCAAAATTTCAGTTATGACAGAGGAGAGAGCAATCACTCCATTTCCCCTACTCTGTAGTCACTTAGTGCCAGGTGCTCACCTTCGTGCAGACTCAGCGCAGGCATTACATCTTTCCACAAGCAGAGATACGAGCCGTGAAGGATCTGCTTGACAGCTGGCCTCAACGAAGTAACATTCTCGGGCTAACTGCTGCAGCTTGTCCTCCATTTGTGCACCGATGATGTCGAGAGCACTTAGCTATGCGTTGGGTTTGATCATGTGCTTATCAACTTGGGCCATGTCCACCGTATCTATCTGAGAGATATCGGTCGAATCTCTCTCATCCTTTTCTTTCAGATCGAGTGAGATCTGTTCCACATTCATTTGCATCAATGCTTCTGCATCGCCTCTGCTGTCAATACCCAATAGCTCGCTGTCTATGGAATTAAAAGCTTCTTCTAAAGAATTGGTTACTTTTTGGGCTTGCTCCTTGCCCAGGGAAATGTTATGCTCCCAATCCTTCAACAGAATATTACCTCTGGTTTGTTCTGGGATGGCGAGCCCGGGAGCACCTGCCGAAACTCTGTTATTTGTGGCTATTGCCGCATCCTGGAAGGCAATCCGATCCACTTCGGCCTCCCTTTCCATGGCAGTCAGGTTCTCGGAAACCTGATTCACCAATAGACAATTCTCCCGGATCTCTCCTATCCTGGCAAGCAAACTCTGTTGAGCCGATGAGATTCTGCTTTGAATTCCAATGGCCTGGGATTTGAACATCTCCATGTCGATCATTCTGCTTTCAGCGATCGCCACCCGAGCCTATATCCCCTTGATCAAGTACCTCTGTTGACCTGCCTGTATACGGCCGTCTCGGACCACTAGCTGTGCTTGCTCCAGCTTGGTTTTGAGCACTTCTATTTCATTTTTATCAGCTAGTCGGGCCATTTCTATATCCTCGCTCACCTGGCCTTTAGCATTTTCTGTGGTCGAAGCTACTCTGGCTTCGAGAGTCTTGATTAGGCGATTTTTCCTTTTGAGCTGGTTTCTTAGCAATCCGACCGAAAACTGATTCGCCGATGCATACGCTCCTAGCATTCCTGCGATCTCCATGGGAAATTGCTCATTCTTTTTGTTCTTTCCGTCGGTCATAACTTTGAACTTCTTAACAGTCGACTCTCCCTCTTGGTAGAACTCTCTTTTCACCACCACTTTTCTCTTTTTATCAAAGAAAAATTCGTTCGGAGGAAGTTCCTCTGCTCTTATGGGCCTTAGTTCCTCGTTGAATATCCATCCTTCTTTGATATTCCCTTCTGCTGACTGCAAGGGGGTGACAGAAGTGATGGGTTCCCCGATTTGTTTAGCTGATTTTTCTGGGGTGTTGATCGGGTATTTCTTCTTTGGCGGGTTAGGGGTCTTTGTCTCGGTTTCCGGATTCTGTTTCTTTGGCAGTTTCGGAGTCTGTACCTCTATTTCAGGATTCTTTGTTTGTTTCCCCTCATTTGGGCATTTTCCAGGGTCAGGAGTTCCGTCCTTGGACCCTTCAGCATCTTTTGGTTTCGTCTTGGAAACACCCAGACTCCCACCTCACAACACAATGGGTAGACCACTTCGTCTATGTTCCTGGAATTTCAAAACAATGGCTGTTTCTTCGGGTGCCAAGGATTGGATCCTGGCTAGAACCTCCTCATAAGACTTCACCCCTTGGAAAACGTCATCCGAGGGTGAATTCTCGTGCTCAAATCTCTTGAGCCCACAGTTAGCTAAATGGTTGCTCACAACCCTTTGTGGATCATGTTTCTTATCCTCAATGGAGACCAAATTCAGGTCTTCCAGGGCTGCAACCTCTGCTTTGGCATGCCCGAAATCCAATAAAGAATAAGAATTTAGCCGAATAGGAAAAGACAGCCATACCTTCTTCGAGTACCCCTTTAGTTATTTATTCACCCTGCCAATTACTGTCTGTCGAGCGACCTCGTGACAAGCCAACTTGTCAGGGATGAACAATGGCAGTGCATGTGGGGGAACAGAAGCCCCGAAAACTCTGAAGTATGAAAATTTAGCCTCCACGTACCAGTCTGCTATGCTACTAATATTTGTTGTTATGCTGTCCGAGATACGAGGTGGCAGATGACCAAAAATGGCGACATGCAGGGGCACCATCACCCAGTTAAAAATTTCATACACGAACTTTTCTGCTTTGTTCTCCCACAGTTTGTCGTGATACACATGTACGAGTTTTTCTTGGGCTGGAGTCTAGCCCCATCTCATCAACGGAAAGGGTGTCATGGAACATATTGCATCCATAATATATGCTGAAATGAAGAATGAGGAAGGCCTCCCATTTTCCTTTTGCTCCCGATACTCTGTGACCTGGTTGGCCAGGCTATCCGAGAGTATCTTTGCCCAATTAAAAGAGCAACCTTCTGCGACCCGAAACATTAGAGGCACCCATGCAATGAAAAAAAGTGATGTGTCTTCCCTCCCAAATAGCCGTTATGTCATCATGGCCACATATTTATACTGTGGCTCCAAAGAAGCGATTGAATAAACGCCCTGGTCATTTTCTCTGAATTTCGCGGTGCGCAAAACCCAATCCTTTATCAAACCGGGCATGGTTTTGTCGTACTGGGTGCACTCTTTCTCTTTGAACTCCTCCAGGAACTCAGCACCATATGTATATTCAGACGTCGCTGGTATCTTATACATGGTTTGTAGATGCTCGGGCCTAAAGGTCCCGACAGTGACTCGTTGGCTGTTCATAATAGTCCTGGTAGGTAAGTCCACGTGGTCCAATGCGCATCGGATCATGTCATAATACGGAAGCAACCGTGGCCTGGTTGCTACTCTGTGCATTCCGGATTGGATGACTATCTTGTACTTGGTGTGTAGATCATCCCTTTCGTTGTCGTCAGAGTCGTCTGAATAATCTACCAATTCTACTTGCAGAACATTTGACACAAATGACCAGTCAGGGACCGAGTCGACACTTCGGGGTGTAGTATCAGAGACATTGTCTGAGTCTTGTCCCGCAACCTCGACATTTGCCTTTGCTTCTTTCCGCAGAGCCATAGTTGAAGTTTGCGTTTTCTCTCTCCTACAATAGAACTGCGTATACATGCAGAAAGTAGTTAACTCAGAAATGATGAGCTCTGCATGCTTATAAAAATGCATTCGTTATAATGAAAATAAACTCTTATATATATTTGAAAATTTGGTACTTTTCGAAATAAGCCTGTCAAATCGTAATTAGAAAAAAAATTATTTCGTAAAATCCAATCTTATATGCGTGGATTTACCCTACTTCTCCATAAATGTCATCAATTTCTGATGGTTTGACAGTCAGTCGAAGAGCAAATGGCTACCTCGAGAAACTTGCAAGCCTCGAGGCACGGGCTAATCTTGCTTTACCTTAAATTATCAAATCTTACCAACGTTAATCGGTTTCTCGCTGTTCGCTACATCGTGGATTTTCTTTTAACATTTTGAGTCTCCAACTCGCGAGATCGCGAGGACCAACTTTGGCTTAATTAACGGTAACAGCGATTTGGGGCATAATTAATTTTATCAATCATTTCATTTGCCATATCGCAACTCGGAACTTCGAAGACCAGTTTCTGGGAAATTATTATGCTGAGTCGCGAAACCGCGAGATGGCGAAAATTAAAACTCAATTAAGGGGAAGAAAATCTTGGATTAGGCGATTAATTAATCATGTTATAATTTCCTTGTGACTTCAGGAGTCGGGGTTTAGAAGCTGGAAACTTCGAAAAAGATAATGTCGAGTGGCGAAAGGCCGATAACAACCTTTACCATGGTTAGTTTTTTGCCTTTGACCTTTGACATGGGTTATCCTGGAAAGACTTCACGTTCTCGGCTTTCATGGCTGTAAAGGTAAAATTTCGGACATGGCGAACGCTGAGGTGCGAGACCCCGATGACAATTAATCATGAGTTAAAGGTTTTACCTTGGTTACCGTCCTGAGTGAAAAAATAAAACGACTTCACCATTTCGCGACTCGGGACGTGTGAACTTATGGATTATAATATCCGACTTGCGAGGTCCCGAAGTACAACAAAAAGGAGAAAACCTCCTTATGAAAGTGAACTTGTTTTAAAGAGAAGAAAAGCATTTCTTTTTAGGTGACGAGGTTTCAGAGGTCTCATCATCTCGGCAGGAAAAGAAAATCAACTTCAGATTTCACACATCAAAAATGAAAATTGTGACAGGCCCAAAAACAAATGCGGCTCCAACATATGGTTGTTGAAGAGACTCTTTGGTAATCAATAATTCATGCATGAATGATATTTTTTCAGTAGAAGTAGTCATGACCAACATAACAGAGGAAGAGGAAATTGGAATAGGGGCCCTAGAAGGCCAAGGTTCTCTATACACTTTGATCCAGACTCGCAAGAGTTAGGCCATCTATTTCAAGCTATATTTTTTAACTGGATTGGGAAAAGAGTGGTCTAGCCTAGGCCTAAAAGGCCTCCCTTCCAAGCCCCATAGGTCCCTGGTATCCCATTACCCCCTCATGTTTCACTACAACCTGAAATCCCTGAAAAAAATGGATGGCAAGAATTGTCCACCCGACAGTCTCCCAACATCGTGGCTGGCCTAACTTGTCTCTACCTACCCCTCCACCTATTAATCAAATTGTCCAAGATGATCCTATCCACAAAACCAGTACAGTATTCCCATGCAAGAAAAAGGTTAAAAACAGAGGCCCATCATGCTCTTGAAAATGGAAAAGTCATTGCTTCCCCCTCCTCACCCTCAAATGACTCTGTCAAATCCATGTCCTCCCGCATGCATTTGAGAGATGATTTCTCTCATGTGATCAATGAGATTAGGCCTAAAGGCTCCACACAGCCTAAGGAAAATTCAGAGAGTTCAAAGGATGACAACATCAACAAGGTAAATATTGCCTCCTAGAGTGGAAAATATGGATTTTAAGTGTTTTTATTTATTGATTGTTGAGAACAATTGACTTCTGAAATTTTTGACAACACACTATTTTTTGGATATATGGGTAATATATTTTTGGAAATAATTTCAATTATCATTGATACAAATTGTCAAAATATGAAAATGATGATGGGAGTCACAAGGAGAGATGTTTTGTTTGATTAACTAGTTGTGTTATGATTGTTAAAGAACTAAAGGGAGTCACAAGGGGTCCCACCTACTAGTTATTATTTATTAAAAAACCTTATTATCATTTTATTACTTTTCCCTCTTAACTAAAAAGTTGGTTGAGTTTTAATTAACTTAACTAAAGAAGTAGTTCAACTACTTAAACTAATTCTAATTGCTTAAAGGAAAAAGGAAAAGGAGGAACAAGGGGAGAATAGAAGGAGAAGCATACCAAGGTCTTCTCTTTGAGTTTTGTTGAGATAATTCAATTTTCATTCATTCTTTAATTCATTGGAAGCCTAATTCTCTTTTATGATAGCAGGGTCCTATTGTATACAACAATATTCAGGGCTGAATTACATCATTCAGACACATTGTTTTTAGAGGTGTTGATCCATCTTTGATAGTCTGTGTAGAATTTTCTGTTTGTGAATTAAATTTCATGACTGACAAAGACTATTGTGCAGAGTCTAGTGGGAAACAATCTGTGGCAAGCTGATCTAGCTTTTAAAGTTCAGGTTTTTACTTTTTGTCAGAAGTCCTTTTGTATGGTTTTCATCGAGGAAATTTAAGTTTTACTTTGGTCCAAAACTTCCTCGGGGAATTTTGTAAAGAGAACGATTCTTTTGATAAATTGGAATGAAATAAATGATTTCTTTATGTATCATTTGTTTTGATTATTGACTTGGTGTCTTTACTTCTATCTCTATATTTATTTCAACATCTATTATATTCAGAAATTTACATAAATAATGAATTTTCCAGCAAGCTTTCATTTATAAAAAAACCAGCCTAAGCACTTGTAATCAATACTCGTGAATTATGATACAAATTTTGATGGCTATAAATATAGGGTGATATTCCCATCTATCTTGGTTTAGCTAAGCAAGATCTGAAAATTCATGAGCAAGGTTTGAAAATGCTTGAGCAAGATCATTTCATATCTTTTCCTCAACATTTATTTGGCAACCATACTAGGGATATATTCAATATCTCTCTATTTGTTTTTTATGCTTGATTATCATCGAATACATCTATTTTTCTGATATTGATTCTTTGAATTTTTTATTCCTTAATGACTATACCTGTTGCAAGGCAGCCCAATATTGAGTCTGGTCTTCAAGATTAGACCAACATTGCTTTGAATTTGTTTAACACCATTTTAGACACTACTAATACTCAGGTTGAGCTTAATCATTCATGGGAATCAATTGAACGAGACATTAGTGCCTAAGAACGTTGGGAAGCTAGATGTAGACAACCTAGAAATCAACAATAATCGTCTTGTTCCTTCATCTTTGACCTTGTTTTCATGTCCTTAGACCTTCATGTTTCTAGGATAAGAAGAGGCTTATCACATGAAATTAATCCTATTGCTGAAATAGGAAAAAGGAACATTGTGTTATCTACCCAAAAAAATTCTCTAAGGAGAACCTTGTCTAATTCATCCAATTCATCTTTCTCTCCCTTACTTATCATCCACAAGATGGAATCTAGTGGTGGCTCTGGTGGCACTAAAAGTGCTTCCTCCTCCCAGTCTTCAACTTCATCAGTGATTGGTAGCTTATATAGCCGCCATGTCCTTGTCCAATCTACCACAAACCCCACCAAATTCATTAAAAAGTATGGGCTTTTTCAATTTGAAGAAGATGCTACAACCACACCATGGCATGTTTCCTCTCCTCTTAACCTAGCACCTACTACTCGTCCACTTCCTAAATTCAAAGAGCATCTTCCTAGGTTTTCAGGGAATAACATGTCACTACAAATGAACAACTGGTGGCATTTTCTAATGCCTGTCACAACATAGGATCCAATGACAACGATACTTGCATGTGCTTATTTGTCAATTCCTTGGAAGGAAAGGTTGCGACTGATTTCTTTGAACTTCCTCCTAATATTTTGTCTACTTGCGAGGAGTTAGTCTATTGGTTCAAATCCACCTATGGGAAATCTAAAATCCTAGCTGAGTAGTTACAAGAGTACAATAACATCACCTATAATGATTGTGATACCATCAAGTCCTTCAACTTGCGTTGCACTAAGTTATACAATCAAATCCCCGAACTCATTTGACCTCAGAACCAAGCCACTTTCATGCATTATTATAATGCATTACCTTCCCCCTACCATCATAGAATTGAGGAAAAATCCATTGGTAACCTAGGTTCTGGTTTGCATACGTGTTTGAAGTATGAAGAACAACTCGAAAGAACAGGTCTTCCTCAGTGGGAATCGATTAAACAGATGGACATGTCTGCCCTCTTATAGCTAGTACAAGATATGAATAATTGTATGATAGTGTATGAGCGAAAAGGAAATGTCTCCCCTCTCACCCCTAGAGCTTCATCCTCTTCTCCACCTCCCTTTAGAAATCCAATTGAAAATAATTTTCAACCCAAATCTCTCATGCCTTGAAGTTGGTGTAACTTTTATGCAGAACACCACGAGGAAACCACATGCGAGGTAAAGAAGAGTTCCAAAGATAAAATCTTTGGTAAAAGACGAGAAACTACCATTGTTGTCCTAGATTTTGCAGAGCTGTAAGATGTCATGATCATCAATACTAGGAACAAATCATACGCTCGCAAAGCCAAATATGATCATTCCTGCAATTCTTCTATCCCGAGCTAATCCTCACCAGCTTCTACTATTCAGGTTCCTAAGGTTCCTGACAGTCAAGGAACTACCTTCCCTCTCCCCTCTTCCAAATACAATATTCTGAATCAGTTGGCCAACATCAAAGAAGATGCAACCCTTCTAGACATGGTTGTCATCCTTGAACAACAAAGGCATCTAAAACAATTCATGGAAGGAAAAGATTCTATTGTATCCAACCTCTCTGAAGGGTAAATGAAGAGGATTCATCTATAAATAAAGTAGGTGTACATAACTTTAGATACCCTGTAAAAAATCCCCCTTTTTATATTTCTATAAAAATTATGGATAAGATCGCCCATTGTTGCCTCATTGATGGCAGTTCGGGCCTAAGTGTAATGTCGAAGATTATTATGTAAGAGCTAGGCTTGTCTTGTACAAATGAAAACACTAGAAGCATGCTCTCTTATAATAGTCTACAACAAACGTCCATAAGTGAGATTAAATATGTGACCTTAGTTTTGTGCGCATACCCTGAAATAAGGACAACCCTTAGTATTTAGGTAATTGATATGCCAGTAAGAAATTACTCAATCATCTTAGGAACATATTGGAAATCTTTGACAGGTGGATACCTCTCACTCGACGGAACACACTTATCCGTTCCTCAGAATGGTAAAACCATCATAGTCCTTAGAGAGGGAAGGATTTCTCCTTACATAGAGAGTGTCCCACAACCTAATGTGAACTATATAGAAGAGGACCTAGGGGTGTATTCCATATTTTCCAAGGAGGATAACATTCCCTTGGAACAAATTGATTTAGATGATGGTATGTGGCACATGCACTTTGATGGTTCATGCTTTAGTGAAGGTAACTGAGATGGCATTATATTGTACTCTCCTGTGGGGAAAATTCATAACTTTTATTACAGGTTGGAGTTTGCTTGCACAAACAATGTCACTGAATTTGAAGCTTTATTATTAGGCATTGAAAATGCCTATAATATAGGTTGTGGTCACCTTACAGTTTTTGGAGATTTCGATATTGTTGTGAACTTTGTACGTAAGATATACTCTCCTAGCAACAAGTTGATGAAACGATACACCCAAACTGTTTGGGAACTTATCTAGAACCTATTATCTTTCAACATTACTCATGTTAAGAGGGAATTGAACTCAATGGCTGATCGGTTAGCTGTTTTTGCAGCCTCTCCTAATCGGAAACTTCTACCACATTGACTTGATTATACTTTTCAATATTTATATCGTCCACATATCGTTGAAAATATAGAATCCTGGCAGGTCTTCCCTAGCGATGAGAGAATTCGTGCTTTCATTCAAAATGAACCTTAGAAGGCCAAGGAAATTATATCCTTTGAATATAACAAGATTCCTAAGGGCTTGACTCCTCTAGAGAGTTCATTTTCATCATGTGATGTAGGAAATAAAGAGAAACATAAATAAGAGGAGTTGAAAAGGAAGGTGGGTGAAACCATCTCCTTGAACATTGGGACACCCGTGTCTCCAAATAATGTTAAAATATGTGCTCAATGTTCTAATGAAGAGAAAATGAAGTTTTCCAAGCTGCTTGGCGAATTTCAAGATGTTTTTTCTTGGTCTTATGAGGATATTCGTGGTTTTGATCCTAATATTATACAACATGCCATTCCCATCAAGGAAGGCATAAAACCAATTAGGCAAAAACAAAGACCTATCAACCCTACACTGGAAGCAACTATTCGAAAGGGATTGAAAAATCTCTTGAAGGCTGGAATCATCTTTCCGGTCAAGTATTCTGAAGGGGTTTCAAATTTGGTCCATGTTACGAAAGCCACTGATCATATCATATTTTGCGTTGATTTTTTTGCATTAAATTGGGCTATTACAAAAGATCACTTTCCTCTCCCTAACATGGAAATGATTTTACAACAAGTTGCACGGTCTCAGATGATGCCCTTACTTGATGGTTTTTCTGGTTACAATCAAATCAAGGTAAAAGGGGAAGGTAAATACAAAACCACATTTATTACTCATTGGGGTACCTTGACTTGTGAATGTATTCCTTTTGGCTTATCTGATGCGAGTACCACATTTAAAATACCTATGCAAATAAATTTTGATGATTTGATTAGCAAGATTATTCATATCTATCTTGATGATTTAATCGTGTACTTTAAAGGGCTATCGATTGTATCAAAGTTTCAAGAATTATAGCTGGGTCCTTTCAAGATCTCTTTTTTCCTGGGTACTAACTCTTACATTCTAAAATATTTACAAGAACGATTGTTTTCCTACAACACTAATGATTCTCACTTAAAACTCTACGTGGAACCAACTTGAGAAGTTTTAACGTTGTTTGGATTTTCTGTATATTAGTAGTCTAGTTTTGTTTTCATTTTCACCACTAATTTTCAATTCTACTTTTATAGTAGTTTAAATTATTCTTTCCTTTTAATAGATTCCTGCTGCTTTTGCAATTATGTCATTTTACTTCTGTTGTTTTAAATTTTGCAACCCCATTTCTATCATGAATTTTATTCCTTTTCATCTTGTTAGTTTAATTTTGGTCAAGAATAAGATGTTGGATCAGTTCTGCCATAGTGACACTCCTGCAAGGTATTGTTAATCAATAACAATCAAGCTTACACAACTGTTACGATGTTCCCCCTAAAATCATAATTGAATTTTTTTATCTACTTCCACTGTTGTATTATAAAGAAATCAGTTATCTCCCGCTTCAGCTTTCTATTTTTTCATCCATTTGAGAGTTAAAAGAGCAAGTCCATAATTTTTTTCTCCTTGAAGTCAAGAAAAAATTATGGTGGAATGATTATGCATACAGAGATAAACCCCCTCATACTTAACATTTGTCATGAGTTATTCCCAAATTCCCGGTCATTTTTCCATTAAATCCGCTCACTTCCCCCTGTTGCATAATAATTCAAGTTATACCTTCTTGATCCATTGTTCTTTGTCTATGAAACCATACATTCTGAGTTCTTAATATGTTGGAAACATATTTCTTTGTGGAGTCGCCAGTTTGTTGATGATAAAAATCGCAACGAGGAATCTCTCCCGCAAAGTATTGCTAAAGCCTATTATTTAAACTGTGCTAACGATATATAATACTAGTAGGTGGGACCCCCTTGTATACTGGAGGCTCGGAGATAGTCTTATCACACATTTTATGATGATGTTTTGATGCTTCTTACAGGGTTCTATATGGTTGAAGATGCAGTCTTTTTTTTCTTTGCGACATAATGGAAGATGGATAATGCATTTTATGTGATGATTCTGTTATTCTCAGCTCTAAATTCCATGTTATGAGTGGTATATATTTACTGTTGTTACATTTGATATTGTCGCCATGATTCATTACCTGTTACACCTACACAAGACACATGTTAGTAAGAACATGAAACAAAAGCAATGGAAATAAACTTATAAAAAGAAATTCAAGGAAAGGAACTATACTATACTATGTTAATAGGTTATGTGCAAATGAAATAAAAGGAAGTTAGTATTAATCCTAACTAGCAATGTTAGTGGCTATATGAATTATATTGAGTTATATTGGGCGTATTTGATATATGGTATGGTATGGTTTTTGGCAATGTTTAATATGGATTGGGGTGGCACAATTGGAAATAAATATGTGAAAGTTCCAATGCATGGAGTTAATGGCATGGGATTAATGGTATGTTTCTTTGGCTGGCTATCACATACTACAAAATTGAATGGGGTGGAAGATGGAAGCGATGTGTTAAATGCATATCACTCCATACTTATCCCACTGGGCCGTCACCCTAGCATGGTTATTGTTTCATTTGGTTTTGTTGTGGTTAAGCTCCGAGATTCAAGCCTGGAAGGAACTACTCGACCAACTCACCCTTTTTAAAGCCATTGTTTACAGGTATGATTCTTTTC